>PVKS010036801.1:0-19065 GCA_004027875.1 Aplodontia rufa
TGCAGGAAGAACTCCTAGGAGACTGGAGAAAGGGAATATGGGGGAATCATCTCAGAAGAAGATATCTGTCCTCCACGAGATAGCCATTTAACTCAGGAGTTCTTCTGGGGGAAACAGCAACAGGAGGAACCCAAGCTGGGCATCCATGATATGGCATTAGCCCTGGATAACTAAGTATATATACAATGGTTCTTGAATGTTTGATAATGTTTTCCCCTCAATTGTATCTCTATATCCATCTAATAAAAAAATAAAATAAATCCGGATAAGATGTAATGTTATACAACCTAATACATTTTCAGAGATGTTTTGGGAAGGGGAGGGGAGAGATAAGGGTGGGTAATGGGGGGGCACTCTTGGGGGTAAATCTAATCTTCAGAATCTATATATATATATATATATATCATGTTATTTCGTTAAAAGATTGTGTGATTGTTCAACAAATAAATTTCTGAATAAAAATAAAATAAAATAAAGAAAAAAAAAGACCAAATTTTATCTCTCAAGGATTACAACTTCTTCTTTATCTTCTTTGTTCTATTTCTAGGTCTCTGAAGCAATAATTACTTGTTCACACTTTCTTATAAACCATGGCTTGGCCTGCCCTCAGTTTCATCTCACAGCCTTAAGCAAATGTGTCTCTAGGTGTAATGGGCCCCTGTTCATCAACAGGGAAGAACTGGACAGAGAGGGCCACTCCCTGCCTGTGATTAATTATAAAAACACCCATCTAGCGACAACAGTCAATGCTGCAGCAATTCTTCCTCATTCCTGTCCCAAAAAAGAAAAGAAAAGAAAAATAGAGTCGGGGGAGATAAAGACACTGTGTCATGCTGAATCTTTTACCTAGCAATCCCAGCACTGGGTCTTGACTATGCTAGGTGTCCTTTCTCTTCTGCTGCCTCCCCTACATCATACCCTTCCTTCAAGTCCAGCGTAAGCCCCTTCCAGTGCAATTTCCCCAGTCCAAAATTGCATTCAATTTTATCAATTTCTGGGGAATGACTGATCAGACCTTTACCTTCTTAATCTATAAAACAGGAAGAAGGAGATTTAGTAATGTGGCTGTAGGGATTTCTATAATAATGTTCATAGGTTGAGATAAAGCCATTGAGCCACTAAGAAGTCATTCCTCCTTATCTAACGGGTGGTGCTAGGAATAACAAAGCTCAGTGAGGAAGGAGTCACCTCTTCTGATGCAGCCTACTGAGGATTTCAGAATCCTGGTCCCCAGAGATACTGCAGGGCACACCCTGTTTGCTCAGCACAAGAACAGGTGCAAGGATCAAGGACTGGGCTCAGATCCCAATCTTGCTACATCTAAGTGATAGGGCTTCATTGGAACTTTTCTGTAACTTGTTTTCCTCATCAAGAATGCATTTTCAGAGAGACAGGGATCAGGGCATGGGAGGATACAGGCAGGGGAGTAAAGGTTGGGGGGGAGGATATTGACCAAATTGTATTGTTGTATTGTGTGCATCTACGAATATGTAACAACAAATCCCATCATTACGTACAACTATAAATCTAAAAGACTAAGTTTTCACCTCCCAGAGTTATAATAAAAATAAATATTTAGAACAGTATAACTAGTTCCTTGGTAAATCAAAAACCATACAAATGTTAATCACTATTAATTAGTAATAACTAATAAATAAAATCTGGTCTTCTAATTAACTAAACTTATGCATGCTTTATATTGGCTAGACATTGTTATTGAAAGCTTTTTCCACCTAGTTCCATAGCAATCCTGTGAAGTTGCTATTCTTTTTATTCCCATTTTACAGTTGCGAAAACAGACATGGGGGCGAGGGAAGCCAGGCCCAGTATGTGAATTCAGGTTTTCTGACTCTAGCATTCAGATGTTTAAGCTTGACACATTGAGTGGAGCTCATGTGGATAGGTTAGGGTAAACTGAAAGTTCTTAACTTCTCCATATTCCTTTCAAACTATAACTCATAGTTCTCATGGAAATTAAATCATGTTGGATAGACCACGTTGCTTATATAAGTAAGCATTTAGATGACAGAGAAACAAGGTGCTATAGAATGAATATTTGTATCCCTATAAAATTCATATGCTGAAATCCTAACCCCCAGGATTAGGAGGTGGAGCCTTTGGAAGGCAATTAGGTCATAACAGTGGGAACTTATAAACAAATAAGGTTAGTGTCCTTTGGAAAGACACCCCAGAAAGATGGCCAATCTCTTCTGTCATGTGAATCCTCTACGAATCAGAAAGCAGGCTTTCACCAGACACCAAATCTGCCAGCACCTTGTCTTGGGCTTCCTGGCTCACAGGAATTTCTGCAGCTTATAAGCCAACCAGTCTATACTATTTTGTTATTTAGGCCAAGTAGATAAAAACATAAGGAAACAGGAGAAGAAACAAGTGGGTGAGGAGGTGGTTAGGAAAAGAGGGCAGGTGAGGCCCTCCATCTGGAAGAGCCCATGGAACATGCAGGTGGCCTGGGAAAGAAATAATTTGGGGCTTTATCAGCAGCAACCGGAAGTAGAGACCACGAATGATGGTCAATAGAGAGTCTATAAAGTACAAAGATCAGGGAAGGACGCTCTGGACCCAATAATTGAGTGTCCAGCAAAGGAGGGGAGGGAGAAGGGCCATTTAAATATGTGCCCCATCTCTGAACTCAGGCTAAGTTCCTTAGCAGAGGAAGCCACGTTTACATTGTTCGCAGAGCCCTCTACCTAGAAAGCTCTCAAAAGTATTTGGGGGTGAGTTATTTTTTAGTATGTGGTCAACCTCACCCTTAAGAAAATCCAGGGCTGGAGCAGTAGCTCAGCTGTAGAGTACTTGCCTGGCACGTGCAAGGACCCAAGTTTGATCTCCAGCAACACATACTCAACTAAGTGGATGAAAAAAAAAAAAAAAACAGACAGAAAAATAAATTTAACTCCTTTTCTCTCTCAAAAACAAAAAAAAGATGGGATAGATGGCACATACCTGTAATCCTAGCAACTCGGGAGGCTGAGGCAGGAGGGTTGCAAGTTCAAAGCCAGCCTCAGCAACTTGGTGAGGCCCTGAGACCCTATCTCAAAATTAAATACTTAAAAAGGGCTGGGGATGTGGCTCAGTGGTTAAATGCCCCTGGGTTCAATCTCTGGTCCAAAAAAAAAATTCCAAATATCAATATTTTTCACTTTTGAACAACATATAGTGACTCATTCAGCAAGAGTGTGATTTAACAAATAGTCTGGCACAACTGGCTAACCATCTTGAAGAAATAAAGTTAGATCCATACCTCATGACATATGTAAAAAAATTTTTCAAATTGATTAAAATATGGTTTTATTATAAAAATTTTAATAGCTAGGGATATAGCTCAATGATAGAGCATTGCCTAGCACTGGTGTGGCCCTAGGTTTAATCCCTGGACCTTAAAAAATTTTAAGTTTAAAAAATTAAACCTGGTTTAAAAAATTAAACCAGGCATATGATGATGCATGCCTGTGATCCCAATGACTCGGGAGGCTGAAGCAGGAGGATTGAACAATCAAAGCCAGCCTCAGCAACTTAGACCCTGTCTCAAAATAAAAAACAAAAAGAACTGGGAATATAGCTCAGTGGTAAAATGCCTCTAGTTTCAATCCCCAGTACAAAAATAAAAAAAATAAAATTTAAAATTTAAATTAATATATTAGCACATTTGAAAAATAGAGGAGAGGGGCTGGAGTGGTGGCTCAGCAGTTACGGAGCTTGCCCAGCATGCGCGAGTACACGGGTTCAAACCCCAGCACCCATGTACACAGCTAAGTGTCAGAGCAAAGAAATCCATGTGAAAAACTCAATAAAAAATTGATTCTCTCTCTCTCTCTCTGTCCTTCTCTCTTTAAGAAAGAAAGAAAAAATGGAGGAGAATATTTGTATTGCTTAAAGGTAGAAGTGATATTTTTTTAAAAAAAGAGAGAAGGACAGTGAGAGAGAGAGAGAGAGAGAATCAATTTTTATTGAGTTTTTCACATGGCTTTCATTGCTCTGACACTCACTTTTGTACGTGGGTACTGGGGTTTGAAACCGTGTACTCACACATGCTGGGCAAGCTCCATAACTGCCGAGCCACCGCTCCAGCTCAGAAGTGATATTTTAAAGCAGGACAAGAAACACATGTGCTGGAAGCAACAACAGAAAAAAAAAAACCTAAGATTTGACAGAATGATATCGAACATTTCAATGTAGCAGACACCAAGTAGATTCAAATGGTAAATAGTAACCCAGGGAAAGATGTTCACTAAACACAACAGTCATATTTTGGTGAATGTGTACTATAAACAGAATAAATTCTACCTTAAATATTAAAGAATTTAATAAGTTAATTCCACTTAAACTGCTTTAGCAACACTGAGACTTACACGCTGCTTCACACACATGCTGAGCCTGACCCGGCCTGTAGGACTTCCCATCCCCTTTTCTGACTCTATCTCCAATGACACTGCTCCTCTTCCTCATTCTGCTCCTTACTCACTCTCTCCCTTGCTATTTATCTTAGTCCATTGTGTGCTGTTATAACCAAACACCTTGGACTGGGGGACTTTATAAAGGAAAGAGGTTGGTTTTGGCTCACAGTTTTGGAAGCTAAGAAGTCCAAGACTGGGAGGCCTCATCTGGCCAGGGCCTCCTGCTGCATTGATTGTAACATGGAGGACACCACCACACAGCGAGTGGCGCACTCTCCAGGTAACTTGTCCAACGTTGGGAGACCCAATCCACTCCCAGGAGACAGAGAACTTGCTCCCATGACCCATTTACCTCCGGGCCCCACCTCTTAAAGACTCCTCCACCTCTCAAAACCACCACCCTGGGGGACCAAGCTTCCAGCACGGTAACCTGTGGAGGACAGCCCACACTCAGACCACAGCACTGTTCCGCCAACATGCTGCGTCTCCTGCCACGGATCTTACACATGCAGTTTTCTTCCTGTGGGAGCTCTGGCCCCCATCCTCTGAAGTTTGATCCCTCATTGATCCTCAAATGTCCCCTCCTCAGTCAGACCTTTCTGACCATAAGGGCAGACCTAGAGCCATGCCCTGCCAGAACCCAAATAAAAATCTGTTGAATCATAGAATTAATACATTACACCTCACTTAACTTGATCTTCACAATAGGAAATCCTGCTCTTCCAGAATATTCACACTTCTCTGATTGGGTACTATACACACCTTGTAGTATTTTCTTACATCCCTCCAGCTCAGCACATCTACCTCCCTGAAGTGTTTAAATGTTCTTCCTGGGGGTGGGGGTACAGTTGATTAACTAGCAGAGTGCATGACCCTGGGTTCAATCCCCAGTAACAAAAATTAATGAATAATTAAATGTTCATCCTTCCCAAATGTGCTACTGTGAATTAATCTCACCACAGTCCTTGTGGGCTAGGGATAGAGCTCAGTGGTACAGTGTGTCCTTGGGTTTAATCTCCAGTACAGAAAAAAAAAAAAGAATAAAAGAATAAACAGCCAACACCTGCAAGTAATACTGCTACTGAAGTTTGATTCATTTTATTTTCCTCTGGTGGAGAATGAGAAGTAGTTAGTATAGCAACTCATTGGCAAGTATAGCAAACAGTTGGCAAGTCACCTCCTGGCTTTCCTGTCCTGTGATAATTCCAGCTTAAAATAGCATTTCGCTGCAGTTTTTCTCTGATAATTTCCACCAAAATACAAATCTGACCGGCCTCACTCCTGTGCTTCCTGCTGTCTCACAATGGGAAAGTCTCAAGACAAATCCCAGCAGGCTCCAGCAGGGCAGAGTGACCTCTGAGTATTTTACACCAGGGCCACATTCAGGGGCCAGTGCTTCATGGAGAAATATAAATGCTGTTCCTATGATCTAATCTGGGAAAATTTACAAAATGGATAAACATCCTTTTCTTCTAGAAGTTAAAAGATAATAAAGGATTAAGGTGATGAATGCAGGTTGTTACAATGTTAAAGTGTGGGTCTGGAATGTCCCCCAAAGGGGCATTAAAGGCTTGGTCCCCAGGATGGCAGTGGTAGAGGTGGGGGCCTACACTAAGATGTTTCAGGTCCCTGGAGGTGTGTTCTTGAAGAGGATTGTGGAGCTTGGTCACTTATTTTTCTCTCTCTCTCTTTCTCTTTTTGTTTTCTTTCCCAGCTCTGAGGTAAACTGCTATAATCCACCACATGCTCCTCACCATGATGTGTTGCCTTGCCACGGCCCCAAAATCAACGAGGCTGCTCAATCATGGACTGAAATCTCTAAAACTCGGAGGCAAAGTAAACCCTTTCTCTTTATAAGCTGATTTTTCTCAGGTATTTGTTACAGTAACAGAAAGCTGACTAACACAGATAATAAAAGTTAGAATGAAATAGATGCTAAATAGAAGTCCAAGCAATGTGCTAGAGAAAGACACAGGAGAAAGAAAGAGAAGTGGTTTACTTGTGCTTAAGGATAAAGATGCTAAGGTTAAATTTTGGTATAACTAAGGGCATATGGTGAAATTTAAGATACTATAGAGAAGGAATGATTATTGGTGATAAGGATAATAGCAGGTGCTTGAGTGGACAGGATGCCTTAGGCAAGAGGAGGGACATTTTCTCCTTTGAGACACAGAGGCAGTTGAAGACGATGTACAAGGAAGGATGTGGTAATGTTTTATGGAGGGAAGGAAAGTTTATACCACAATCTTCTCAGGAAGTGGAAGCCTGGGTCACTGATCGAGAGTGCCCGAAAAGAGAAAAATTGGGTTAGAGTAACAAAACTGAGGATGAAAATGAAAACAATTCCAAATGGTGAAGGAGAATAATGCAGAGTAACTAGGTACAAATGACAGAATCATCAAACAGCACTTAGGATCCAGCTGAAGGTGGGTCACAGTGACCTTCAGGCCCTGTGTTGTCTTGGAGTTTGGTTAGCCAGCATGTTTAGCCAGCTTGGGTGCACATACACAGGACCTTTGCCGTTAAGTTTACCTGAGGCTGGAGACTGACTAGGCTCCCAAGAAGAAATCAAGGATGAGGAGGTAAGAGGAAATTTATGAGAGCATAGAAATAGTTGGACATCAGATCAGGTGGGACAGAGGAACAAATGAAGCCAGAGGGACTGAGCCATGGGGAAAATAGGAAGGGTTGGAATCAGAGGATGAGATGCTATTGTAAAAGAGGAGTGAGAGGAAGGAGGCTGTAGAAAAGGTCTTCGTTGGGGGTGATTCTGCACAGGGACCTATGGAAGCTGATTGTACAAGTGGGGAGAAGGTCAGATCACCTGGAGGACAAATAATGAACAAGTCACTCTTCCAGTCATGGAGATGTCCAGTGACTGCCACGGACCAAGTGCTGGGCAAGCCCAAGATCTGGAGGTGGTGGCAGCATTTGTGAAGAGCAGGTGCTATGGCTGGCTGGTGGTGACGAGGTGATGGAGTCACTGTCAGCAGAAAGGGGTGTCCACAGACGGTGCCATCTTCTGGCTCCAGTACGTCGGACCTATGAACATGTAGGAAAGGAGAGGATAAGAGAGGGAGGAGAGGGGAGGGGAGGAAGAGGAGAGGGGAGGGAGCAAAAGAAAGCACTGAGTCTACAGGAGGTGTTAAGGACAGTGACAACAGTGAGGACTTCCTAGTGCCAGTGGGAGGGTCAAGCTGGAAGAGGGTGTCGAGCCACCCCAGAGAAGGCCCTGCCCTGAGCACCTCTGGGCCTTGCAGCACCTCCCTGCCCACACCCACCTCCATTGCTGGTGGGATTTCTTCCTCAAGTTTTCCTAAGCATAGGGACTTGGGGGGTGCCGTTATTCTCTCTGTCCGGAGGAACTCCAGCACCCATTTTCTTTGCCAAAATAACAGCTCTGAACTCCAAAAGCAGAGCTTTGCAGTAATTGCAGCTGTTCCACAGGGAATGGGCTTCCTCCTCAGCAGTAATCGGAGGGGTCTGGGTAGTTGCTACATGACAGCAGCAGCTCCACGGGGCAGCACCTCTTTACAAATAAACCGGGAAAAAATAAAATACTAACGACTAGGAACAGGGAACTGTTGATGGGGAAACGCCAGCCATCCTCGAGCACCCCACACACTATCCTTGCATTTTGCTTCCCCTCTTCTTCTCTGCCCCCACCCTGTCCCACCAGTGCCCCCATAGCCAAGGGCTAGAGTTTGTCATGGTTAGGTGCAGGCACCCACAGGTGACAAAGCTGGGCGGTGTGTTGGTTGTTGTTGGGTAGTATTTACAAGCACCAGTTTTGATCTCAGAGACAATCGTGCTCTGGTCCTAGCCCCAACACTCCCCAGCGCTTGAACAAATTGCATCATTTCCAGAAGGTTCAGTATCTGTGCCTCTATAATGGTATGATGATACTATTCGCCTCCTAGAGGGATTCAGTGAGTGTTAACTGAGGTGCGGCTCCAGAGCCTGGCAGAAGGTAAGTGTTCAGTGGGTGTCAGGCATTGTTATTGAAACCAACCAAGCTAACGTTGTTAACATTAATATCTTACTTGTGTTAATGTGCGTGGATGTGTTAGTCATATATCTATATGCATTTACACATATAGAGTGTGTGCGTCACACAGCAGATCCTCAGGGAATGTCTGTTGAATGAGTAAATGAATGAATCAATACCCGTGCATATCTTCAGGGTACACTGATCTAGTCATAGACATTAAAGATACCAAGAAATTTGGTTTCTTCTTTGTGACATATGAAAATTAAAAGGAAGTATCTTACTTGACTCCATAAGAAACCCAAATATACCCAGTTGGGTGTATAAATCTAGCAATTTCAGTGATTAAAATGCATGTATATGGTCTTTTATACCTGTAACTTGGGGGAATTACAGAGGAGACATTAGATCAGGGAGTGGGGGAAAGGAGGGCGATCCTGAACATGGATCAGGTTTAAGCTACTCTGTCATTACATATTCACATATAAAAGTAAAGCAATGAATCCCTTCATTATGTACAATGATGTTGCACGAATTAAAAAAAAAAAGAAGTATCTCTACAGACACTGTATTTCTCCAAAAGATGGATGAGTCAAATGGATCCCCCCCATTCACCCTTTTTTCTGGGGAGTACTGGGAATTTAACTCAGGAGTCACATCCCCAGCCTTGTTATATTTTTTTATTTTGATAAAGGGTCTCACTAAGTTGCTGAGTGCTGGTCTTGAACTTGCCATCCTCCTGTCTCAGCCTCCAGAGCTGCTGGGATTACGGGCCTGAGCCACCGCACCTGGCTCCCTGTTTGCCTTTACAACTGAGATTTAGGAAGTCTGCCACAGTTGCCCGCTGTCTCTACAACAGCCACCATTCGGTTTACCCTCCAGGCATGGGGTCTTCTTTTGAAAGTCCACAGTCTTGAATCTTTCTCTCCTCAGACTTTCCCTTCACTCAGGCTTCCTAGCCTTCTCGCTTCTGCTCATATCTCTTCCTTTCTTAACCAAACTTGTGTGTTTTCTGCATCCACTGTCTCCTTTTCTCCGCCTCGCCTTCTTTCTGGAGTTCATGATATCTTTTGCCTCAGTCCACCTGTTTTGTTAGCATTGTTCCTTTTCAGGGCAGCCAGGGTGGCCCTGATAAATCCATGAAGCTATCCCTGAGGCTGCTCTTGCACCAGCACTGCCCTCTGGCCTTCCTATTTCGTTCATCCTGGGATCTCTTGCTGCTAGACTACAGACATCGTTAAGGTGGCTCTCATGCACTTGTTCCTCCTTGGGAGCTAGGTGGCCAATCTGTGTCGAGGTGACAAAGGAATAAACTGGGGACTAGCTTAGTGGTCCATTTCTATGGACCTCAAAACATCTTTTTTTTTTTTTTTAAGAGAGAGAGGGTCAGTGAGAGAGACAGAAAGAAAGAACCAACTTTATTTTAGTTTTTCATTGCTCCAACACTTCATTGCGTATGTGGTGCTGAAGTTTGAACCCATGTCCTTGTGCATGCCAGGCAAACACTGTAAGTGCCAAGCCACCGCTCCAGCCCTGGACCCCAAAAATTAATGGCTTAAAACAACAATTATTATCTCTCAGTTTCTGTGAGTCATGAATTCAAACAGGCAACTTTTGTTCCATGAGGTCCCAATCCTCAACTGGAAGACTGAAAGGCCAAGGACTGTAATTATCTAAAGTTTCATTCACTCACGTGGCTGGCATTTGTTGCTGGTGATAACAATTTTCTGACATCGGTGCCAGGTTCATGTTCCTTGGAGTCGAAGAATGAATACCGCAAAATGCTGAGGCAAGCCAAGTAAACAGTTTTATTTAGGAAAGTAAAGCAAACAGTGAGAATAAACAGATTTATCTAAGAAAGAAAAGGCTAGAGAGAGCACACTACTATGGAGAGGGAGAAGGGAGCCTCAGCTCCGAGGACCCACCTGTTCACATGGAGTCTATCCGTTTATCCCATCCAGAGGACTCTGTCCCCTTCTCCAGTTTTCATAGGTCTTTCCTAGGTACAGTTCCAAGAAGGCACCTTACCCACAGGTGAGGTCAGTGGACACATGCTCACAAGTTAATGCTGTGACCTTGGGCACAGACACTGAATCATAGTGTGCCTGGCCTTGACTAACTGTGGGATGGTTAGAGAGAGCCTAACTGCACAACAAGCATTTTTGTTAGCTGGTGTCTTCGTCTGAGCAGAGGGGCTATCAAGTTGATATGCGTATCTCTTTATTTGGAACAGTGCGCGCTCTGTTCCCTTAAAGAAAATGGCCGATTTCCTTCTTACCAACCCTTATCATTCCATCTACACTGACTGCCTGACTTTGGTTCCCTACCTCAGTATCAGCAAAAGCTCTAGGGTAATTGGGTCAAAATATCCACATCTATGCTTTCCTTGCAGCCTGAGATTACTTAAGCGTTCCAAGACATACAGAAAGGGAGAGAAATTGGTTGAAGTCCTATTTCCTTTCATGACTTAGCCTTGGAAATCACATAGCACCACTCATGGCACCGTCTGTTGGTTGAGGTATTTACAGAGTGCTGTCCAAGTTCAAGTAGAAGGAACATAGACCCAGCTATTAATGGAAATGTGCCAATTTCCCTTTGTAAGAAGGGCTTGTGCAGCTGGGTACGCATTGATGCAGTTTCCAAGATAATCCTAACCACCCTTACTTTCTGATGTCCCTGCCGGTCCGTAGTCCCCTCCACCGCTGTCCTAACTGGTAGATTACGGTGAAAGTGAGAGCACGTGCCTGCTGAGGATAGGTCACACAGTCATTGTAGCTTCTTCCTTGCTCTCCGGACCACTCACTCTGGAGGAAGCGAAGCAGCTCTGGGGAGAAGCCCATGTGATGAGGATCTGAGGCCCTCCCCAGCCCACAGCCCGCGCCAACTCACTAACCTGTTACCAAACCACCTCCAAAGTGGAGCCTCTTGTCCCCATCAGACCTTAAGATGGAACAACTCCAGACTTTATTTGACTTTGATGCCATAAAAACCTCTGATTGGAGCTTTATAGAATGGAGAGAGGAAAAGGCACGTCTGTCCTGCTACGCTGCCCTCAACATCCCAGGCAACCATGGCGTGCTTTCGGTCACTACATGTTAGCTTGCATTCTCCAAAATTTTGTGGAAATGGAGCCGTGGCACACATCTGTAACCCCAGCAGCTTCGGAGGCTGAAGCAGGAGGATCGTAAATTCAAAGCCAGCCTCAGCTACTGAGTGAGGCCCTATGCAACTTAGCCAAAATAAAAAATAAAAAAGGACTGGGTATATAGCTTGGTGGTGAAGTACCACTGGGTTCAATCCCCAGTACAAAAAAAGAAAAAAAAAAGAAAATGGAATCATATCGTATGTATTCTTTCTTGTCTGCCTTTTTTCATCCAGCATAATTATTTGTAAATCTGTCCGTATTGTATCAACAGTCCATTCCTTTCTATTGCTAAGTAACATCGCTTCGTACGGCTGTGCCGCATGTCCTTATCTGTACACAAGTTAATGGGTACTTTAGTTATTTACCATTTGAATCTATTGCAAATGAAGCTTCTATGAATGTTCATATGTAAGTCTTTTATGAGCATACACTTTCGTTTTCCTGGGTAAACACTCAGGAGTGGAATGACTGTGTCTAACTTTTAAAGAAAAGGCCCAGGTACTTTTTCAAGTGGTCAAACCAACCATGTGTGGAAGTTTCACCTGCTCCACATACTCATCAATGCTTGCTATGGTTCATCTAATTTTATATTAACGTTGTAATAGCTGTGTGTGTACAATCTCATTGTGTCTATTTTGCATTTTCTTAATGGCTACTGTTGAACATTCTTGGATGGTACCAATTTGCCATCTCTATATATTCTTCAGTGAAACTGAAGTCTAATTCTTTTGTCCTTTTTTTTTATTTTTTCTTTTTATTGGTTCTTTTTAGTTACGTATAATGTTGGGATTCATTACAAAAGCATGGAATATAATTTGCGATTTATACTGTTTTTAAGTTAGTGTCTTTGGACGTACGTGATGGAGAGATTTACTGTGGTTAGTTCATATATGTACAGAGGAAAGTCAGGTCAGATTCATTCTGCTGTTCTTTCCTTATCCTGTTCTTCCTCCCTCCCCTTCAATCCCCTTCTTCTAGTCCATGAATCTTTCTTCTATTTTGATGGAATTTGCCCCCCTTCTCTTCTCTTCTCTTCTCTGTCCCTCTTTTCCTCCCTCTCTTTCTCCCTTATTTTGGACTAGCTTCCACATGTCATAGAAGACATTTATTTTTTCCCCATTTTTAAGGTTTTTTTCTTACTATTGATAACTGATACTTTTAAAAATATATATTCTGGATACAGATTTGCAAATATTCTGTTGGAGTGGTTTGTCTTTGCATTCTCCTAAAATGTCGTTCAAAGAACAGTTCTTAATTTTGGTGAGGTTCAATTAGTCAATTTTGTTTTTCTTTTATGAATTGTACTTTTTGGGCGGCACCTAAGAAATCTTTGCCTTATCCTCAGACACAAAATATTTCCTTTATGTTTTCTTCTAGTAGTTTTTTGGCTTCAGGTTTTGCATTTTGATCTATGGCTCATTTTGAGTGAATATTTTTTGCTAATATTCACTCAATATGAATGGATTGAAGTTCTCTTTTTTCCTGGTAATCAGCATTCTACTTTCTGTCTCTGACTTTGCTCTATCAGAGCCTCCTATAAATGGAGTCATACAAATGGTGCTGAATCAATTGTTCTAGCACCATTTGTTGGGGGGGAAAAATAAAAATCCTTTCTCCACTGAATTGCCTTCTCTGTGAAAAACCAATTAACCGCGTATGAGGGGGTCTGTGCTGTTCCATTATTCTATTTGTCTACCTTTATGTCAGTATAATATTGTTTTCCTTTTGTTGTTCTTTTTCATAGTGGTTTCAGCTACTCTAAGATCTTTGTAGTTTCATATGAATTTTAGAAGCAACTTGTCAATTTGCAAATAATGAGATTTTTCTGTCAATTTAAATACTTTATATTTTTTTCATGCTTTGGTTACACTGGCTTAAATTCCTAGTATGATGATGAAGATAAGAGCAGTTACTCTTCACTTGTTCCTAACCTTGGGAGGAAAGCATTCAATCTTTCATTATTGAATATGATGTTGGTTATAGGGGTTTGGTGTTCGTTTGGTTTTTTTAAGATGTCCTTCATTAGGTTTAGAATTCCTAGTTTGCTGAGAGTTCTTAGCAGGAATGCATGTTGGATTTTGTCAAATGTGTTTTCTACATCTATTAAATTATTAGGATTTTCACTTCAGTCACTTAGTATGGTGAAACACATTGATTTTTGAGTGTTAAACCAATCTTGAATTCCTGGAGAAACTCTATATGGTCATGATGGGTTTTTTTTTAATAAACCATTAGATTTGTTTTTCAAAACTTGTTAAGAACTCTGGTTTCTAGATTGATATGAAATGTTGGTACGTAGCTTTTCCTTGTAATATCTGTGAATTGCTTTGGTATCAGGGTAGTGAATAGCCTTATGGGTATACCAAGTATTGCCTCCTCTTCAATTTTTGGAAGAGTTTTTCTAGAGGTGTTATTTCTTCCTTAAAATGTCTGTTAAATTTACCAATAAAGCTGTCTGAGCCTGGTGCTTTTTTAATGCAGATAGGTAGGTTTTTAAAAATGAATTTATTTTCTTTGCTAGATTTGGGATATAGAGGTTAGCTATAACTTCTTGAGGGAGCCTTTTTAATTTTGGTATTCAAAGAATTTATTCATTTAGTCCAAGCTGTCACATCTCTTTGCATAAAGTTGATCATAATATTCCTTTATTTATTTTTTTACTATCTGTAGCATCTGTACTGATGCTACATTTTTCATTTCTGACAATAGCAAGTTATGTCTTTTCTCTTTTTTTCATCAGTTTAGAGGTTTATTTCATCAGTCTTCTCAAAGACCAGCTTTTGTGTTTTATTGATTTTCCCTCTATTGTTTTTTCCATTTTGTATTTCATTGACTTTTATAAAAAATTATGGAGCAATGTACATAATGTAAATTTTACCATCTTAACTGCTTTTAAGAGTCCAGCTTGATGGTATTAAATACATTCATAATGTTGTGCAACTATCACCATCATCCATGTTCATGATTCTTTCCATCCTTTAAAACTGAAGTTCTATCTCCATTAAATACTAACACTTATTCGTCCCTCTCTCTGGCCTTGGGCAGCCACCATCCTACTTTCTCTGTCTATGGATTTGACTACCCTAGGTACCTTGCATAAGTGGGATCATATGGTATTTGTCATTCTATTACAAATTTATTTTACTTAACATAAAGTTGGACAACTTTTTCCTCATGCCAATGTATCACTAGGTTCTACTCAAGTCCATCAATTAGTCTCAATGTCATATTGTATTAATTCTACAACACAGATATTACACAAAGCTGTAGTATTTTTATTAGGATTAAATTAAATTATGTAAAGAAATTGTTTAACACAAAGTAGGTGCTCAAAATCTACTAATGTGATCTTGCATCTTCATCAGATGGCTGTGAGACAAGGCCACAGATGGCTGCGTATACTGCAGGTACAAATTGGGCTGAACAGCACGAATTTTTCTATATTTGTTTCCACATTTGTGTGGTCCCTCACAGTAGAATTTTAACTTTAACTCGGATTTTTTCATTCCTTCCTAAAATATCTTCGAAGGCATTACATTATAATGCTTTTTCTTTTGACTTACTATCTTGTCATAATTTCATACTTTCACAAAAGCTTCAAAAATAACCCCAAAATTCTAAGATTCTCTCAAGATCCCTAGATTTTAGTAGTTGATTTGCTTTCTAAACCCTGTGAAAGTAAGTTATGGATATGGTGCCTCCATACCTCTCATGCTTCAGTTTGTACTTTCTAAAAACAAGGTGATTCTCTTAAATCACCCCAGTAAAGTCACCAAAATCTGAAGACTAATTTTGATACAATTCTTTTTACTAATATTTAGACCTTCATGTTCAGCCAATTGTCCTAATTCATTGCTCTGCAAAAGAAATCCCAGATCACACACTGTGTTCAGTGGCCAAGGCTGTTTCACATCCTTCAATTTTGGACATTTCCTCAATCTTTGCATTTAATAACATTGACACGTTGGAAAAGAACAAGCCAGTTATTTTGTAGACTGCCTCTCACCATGGATTTGTTTGCTACACCCTCATGAACAGATCCACATATGTACCCACAGTAGGAGTGACACAGACATGAGGTTTTCTATTCTCAGTAATGAAGCAGTTGTAAAACAAAAATTATATTTGCTATATAAAAGATTAGGTAGCATGTAAATAGTAGAAATTGCCTACTGTTTTTGGACTGAAGGAGTTAGAGAAATTACTTGTAAGTCTTGAAGGACTGTCACCCAGGACTGATCATCTCTGTAAAGGATCCAGGTGACTCTCAAAAGAAGCTATTTGATTTCCAGCAGTATACAATTCAATTGGGGACAAAAACTAAATGTGAGTTAAATCAAATAAAAAAACACAGTGGTATTCCCCATACTCTTCACTCTCCTTTGACTTTGAACTTTCAACTCATAAAGATGCTGAAAAGATCAAGATTGCAAGCAATTATGGAGTCAGGGAGGAAGGAGGCAGGAGGCAGGTGTGGACAGCCTGCTGTTACTGAAACAATTCAAAATTCAAAAAAGTCTTTAGTCTCTAGGCCCTAATGTTTCAAATCTTATACTCCAACTTTGTGACACTGAAGGATGAGAATAGTTGTAATTCTGTTTATGCTAGCATGAATTAATTTATACTTGGTGTATTTAATGAGCAAACTCTTAATCCTGCACAAAGATACTGATGTTTAATGTACATTTGTATACACATATACCTAATCATCAAAAATTAAAAATAGAATTCAAAAGCAGAGAATAGGAGTTCAGCCACATGGTAGAATATGTGCTTAGCATCCATGAGGCCCCTGGTTCAATGCCCAGCACCGCCAAAGAAAAGAGAAGAAAACTATAACATGGCAAGTGACTTTTGAGTGTTTTTATACTTTATTAACAAATACTAAGAACATTAGATAAGCTTTTCACGTTTTCCTAAATTCAGACAATTTACAGAGTCCTTGCGAACAAAATAAATAAGTGATAGAAACAAATGAACTGAACCAGGAAAAGTAAACCAAGATATTGATTGTTGAAATGTTTGCAAATTAGGAAACAATGGTTCATTTTCTCACTTTTAATCAATTGCTGAGTTCAAAGTCTATCAAGAATTCTGGGGTTAACCTAAGAGAAGTGATGTCAGCAGCATAGCAGTACTTGGATTTTTATTGTTATAATATCCTTGTTCTTATCAGCAGTAAAATTTATATTGATTTTTCTTCTGCACTGCTGGGAATTGAACACAGTGCCCTTTGCATGCTAAGGTAGTTCTCTACCACTGACCTGTATCCATAGCCCAGCAACATTGATTTTTTTTTATTTATTTAAAGAGAGAAGCACAGTGAGAGAGAAAGAGAGAGACAGAGACAGAGAGAACCAATTTTTATTGAGTTTTTCACATGGCTTTCGTTGCTTTGACACTTAATTGTGTACATGGGTGCTGGGGTTTGAACCCGAGTACTCTCACATGCCAGGTAAACGTCGTAACCGCCGAGCCACCGCTCCAGCCCTCAACATTGATTTTTTTTTTTAAGAGAAAAGGAGATGGCTCAGTGGTTATGGTGCTTGCCTGGCATGCACAAGTGCATGGGTTCAAACCCCAACACCCACATACACAACTAGATGTCAGAGCAATGAAAGTCTTGTGAAAAACTCAATAAAAATTGATTCTGTCTGTCTCTATCTCACTGCCCTTCTCTCTTTAAAATAAAAAAATAAATAAGAGAGAGAGAGAGAGAGAATCAATTCTTTTTATTGAGTTTTTCACATGGCTTTTGTTGCTCTGCCACTTAGTTGTATATTTGGGTGCTGGGGTTTGAACCCGTGTACTTGCACATGCTGGGCAAGCGCTGTAACCAGCTCCAGCCCACAACATTGATTTTTAAGATGGCACATGCTCATTTATCTGGAATAAAATAAAAGGTAATGTTACTTTCTTCACCCTCAGCCAAACTATACTTTTTATTATTTCTTTTAAGACCCAATAAATGAGAAAGTAATATTGGGGGTTTTCAATGAATTAATTTTAAAAAATAAAGAAAAATAGGCACATCACCAGATGAGAACTTACCCAGCCCAGTGTCTTACACCACTTTCAGCTACAGCTCATCCCATGGCAGTAGATGTTAACCAACAGTATGATGACACACAACCAAGCTCGAAGAAAGACTCCTAATATGCTAATTAATTTTAATATAATGCTATTCACTAAGGGTTTATTGCATAAAATTAACTTACATAGTGTAGTAAGCATAGGAAATCTCCATTGTATAGAATATTCAGAAAACCAGAATTTATCTAGATTCCTAACCTTCCTGGATGAACAGATCAGTGTATTAGCAATGATTATGCACTATGCAGGAGTGAAAAGGTTACCCAAAAGCCACTTGTAGAGGAAAATGGTGTGGGGAGAACAGTACTGAAATGCCAACTAATTCCCTTTAAAATTTCTAGATTTGGAATAGCCATTAATACAACCAAGGGCTTTTGGTGGAAGCCCATAAATCAGAGACATACATCTAAGTTCAGAAAATTATTTTCTTTTTTTAAGAATTTTTATTTAATTTTAAAAATATCTAATTCACATAGTTCAAATTTTTAATCATGCCAAGGCTCTCATTTTCAGAAACAGAAAATTTAATCTACCAGATTAACTCTCCCATTTAGTACAAGTAGAAATCGGCAGCACCTTCCTTAACAAAACTCCCATGGCTCAAGCAGTAAAGTCAAGAATAAATGAATGGGATGCAATTAAAATAAAAAGTTTTTGCACAGCTAAAGATCTAGTCAAGAGCATCAAGAGAGAACCTACAGAATGGGAGAAAACCTTTACTTGCTACATCTCAGACATAGTGCTAATATCCAGAATATACAAGGAACTAAAGAAACTAAACACCAAAATCACAAATAATCCAATCAATAAATGGGCTACAGATCTAAAAAGAAACTTCTCACCAGGCAAAGTCCAGAAAGCCCAGAAATATATGAGAAAATGCTCTACATCATTAGCTATAAGGGAAATGCAAATCAAAACTTCAATGAGATACCACCTCACTCCTGTTAGAGTGGCAAAAATGAAGAATACAAACAACGACATATGCTGGAGGGGCTGTGGGAAAAGAGGAACACTGTTACACTGCTAGTGGGACTGCAAACTGGTTCAGCCACTCTGGCAAGCAGTGTGGAGAATCCTCAAAAAATTAAGGATGGAACCACCTTATGACCCAGCTATCCCACTCCTGGGTATTTTCCCAAAAGAGTTAGAATCAGCACATTATAGAGATACTGCTTCATCAATGTTTATAGCAGCCCAATTTACTATTGCTAGACTATGGAACCAACCCAGATGCCCCTCACTTGATGAATGGATACAAAAACTTTGGTACATATATACAATGGAATACTACTCAGCAATTAAAGAAGACCATATTATGGCTTTTGAAATCAAATGGATGGAGATGGAAAGAATTATGCTAAGTGAAGTATCCCAATCTCAGAGACTCAAGGGCCGAATGGTTTCTCTCATCTGTGGAAGCG
>PVKS010036802.1:6381-19180 GCA_004027875.1 Aplodontia rufa
TTTCTAAATACCAGTGATTGTGGATGCACACCACCTCATAAGAATTTTTTCTCTTCCCTGTGCTCTGATCCTAAGCTGACATATAAAGTTGGTTTTATAGAATTAATAAATTATGAATGATGTATTGATTACATGGCAAAACATTTTAACATAGTAGAGTATAGTTAATATTGAGTGTTGTGCTTCAACAACTCCCAGTTCCCAGTTCACCCTTCAACAGAATTTTGGCAAGTTCCTTGATTCTTTTTTTTTTTTTTTTAGAAAGAGGGACAGTGAGAGAGAGAAGTAATTTTTTATTTAGTTTTTCATGTGACTTTTGTTCCTTCAACACTTTTTTTTGGTATGTGGTGCTTGGGTTCAAACTTGCATACCTGTGGATGCCAGGCAAGGGCCATAACCTCTGAGCCACTTCTCCAGCCCAACTTCTGGCCATCTTTGTCAGTAAATGGATATGATAATGCTCATTTCCTACCCTAGTATGAGGATTAAATGAGATAACAAATATAAGCTGATTAACCTGGAGCTGGTGACCATTCCACAAATAGGAAGTCTATTTCTATTACTAAAGCTCAGGTAACAGTTATTTCTGACACTATTAAAATCCTGACAATTTTGAGTAAAATTCTCAAACCCAATCAACTCTGGAAAACTAAAAATATATTTCTTGATTTCCAAAGTTAACAGCCAAATTGCAGTATTAGAAATTGTACTGAAAAAAAATTACAGTGCAGATACTGTTAAAAATCTTCGTATTTTCTTTACACCTCTAGTCACTATACTTCCCTGTCCTGCTGACAATAAGAGATGGGAACTCAGACTTTGCCAGCAGGATCTCAATCAGATTCCACCAATGGGAAACACCGCTGGGAACTAGGGGCAAAGCACTAATTCTCCAGCAGTAGCTGTAGTCAAGAATTTAGGACTGGCACACAGCAGAAGTAAGACTATGTCAGCAACTTCCAAAGTACCTCTGAAAACCATTCATTTGGTATTTCAGTCAGACACACCTGTTGGTGGCCACTTCCATGTGAGTCCTTCACTTCTGACTTTTCAGAAGGCTGCTTTCCTGATTTCATTTTCCTAGTTCTTCCAGTGGTTTTGTAAGCCACACATTTCCTGTTTTATTACTACTCAAACATTCAGAACGGCTTCTGCTGTCCTGACTAAACCTACCTGATAAAACTATGTGCTTTAGTCACCTTTCCGTTGCTGTGACTAAAAGACCTGACAAGAACAATTTTAACAGAAGAAAAGTTTACTTTAGGGCTCATGGTTTTTGAACTCTTAGTCTATAGAAGGCTGGCTCCATTCCTTGGGGCTCCAAGTGATACTGAACGTCATGGCAGAAGAGTGTGGCAGAGGGAAGCAGCTCAAGGCATGGCTCCAGGAAGCAGACAGGAAAGCTCCACTCCAGATATAAAATATATACCCCATAGGCATGTCCCCCAATGACCCACCTCCTCCAGCCACACCCTGCCTGCCTTTAGCTACCACTCAGTTAATCTCTCTTTGAGGATTAACTCACTAATTGTGTTAAAGCTCTCATAACCAAATCATGTCTTCTTTGAGCCTTCCTGCATTGTCTCTCAGGCAGGAGCTTTTTGGGGACATCTCACATCTAAACCATAACATTCCACCCCTGCACCCCAAAGGCTCATGACTAACTCCCAAAGCAAAATACATTTAGTCCATTTCCAAGAGTCCCCATATTCTTAACAGCTGGAAGATTGCCCAAAAGTTAAATTCCAAAGTTACTACTTAGATTCAAGGCAAACTCTCAGCATGAGCTCCTGTAAAAAATCTAACAAAGTTACATATATTCAATATGTAAAGGCACATAGTAAATATTTCCATTCAGAAAAATAGGAGCATAGAAAGAAGGTGTAGGACCAAAGCAAGACCAAAATCCGCCTGAGCAAACAAGTTGTGTAGATCCATGTCTGGCATCTGGAGCAAATGCCATCCTGATGTTCTTTCTGAAGGGCTTGTGCAGCTGGTTGTAGACCACTTGGCCTCTTTTTTGGCTTGTCTGTGCTCTATTCCAGTAGCTTTCCTCAGTGCACATTCTATGGTACTGGCATTTCTTAATCTTGGGGGTCTCCATTGCAGCTTTGGCTTCCTCCTCACATCTCCATGTATCACCCTCTCAGAGGCTGCCTGCAGGGACTCTGGCCCTGCTGCAGCTTGCCTGTCCTTGAAGGCCTTCCTCTGAAATCTTGGTGGAAGCCTTCATGACCCCCTAACTCCAGCATCCTGCAGTTCTGCAAAACCAGTACCACCTGGTTGCTGCTGAGGTCTGCAGCCATCTCCAGCAGTATCCAAGCCTCCAGGAACTCTGGCTGCAGCAGACTCTGAGTGCCTGGGTGACTGAGAACATTGCAAAACCCTCCTGGGCCCCCTTGTGCAAACAGGGTGCCTCACTTGTCTCTTCCCAAAGGAATTTTTACTACCTCTAGTGAGATTCTGTGGTCTTGCCAATTCCTGAGATTCCCTTAAGCCATCTTTCTTTTTGCCTCTGGGCCAAGTCTTTTGAATTTAGTTGCAGTAATATCTTTAACAACAGCAACCTTCTTAGCCCCAGTTTTAGGCCCGTTTTCAATTACAAGTTTTTCAAATGTTTCCATTCTGCTTTCTGCTCCTGAATATCAACTTCAACTTGGCTAAAAGCCACCAGCAATACCCATGTCACTGCCTGAATGCTACACTGCCTAGAAATTTTTCCCCCAGATTAAGAAATCCATCACTTTTAAAATCAAGCCTGCAGAAAGTCTCAGGACATGGAAAAAAATGCAGACAACTTCTTAGTCAAAACATAACACAAATGGCCTCTAGACCAACTTCCAATAGAGTCCTTCTCCTCTGAAACCTATTAAGCCGTGTCTTTACTATGCCTATTCCTATCAGCATTCTGGTCTTTTGAGCTCCTACCAGAACTGTCCATCCAGGCCTAAGGTGTGTCCATCTTGCATTGCTAAACTTTCCAAAATTCTTCCCACAAACTCCAAAAACCTCCAAAATCTTCTAAAACCACATGGTCAGTTTAGTCATAAGAACAACCCTGCTTCTTGGTACCAATTTATATTTTAGTCTGCTTTTTGGTTGTTGTGACTAAAGGACCCAACAAGAACAATTTTAGGAGGAAAAACTTATTTAGGGGATCACAGGTTCAGGCATCACACCTCTGAGCCTTCCTGCATTGCCTCTTACACAGGAGCTTTTGGGGGACATTTCACATCTAAACCATAACGCTATGGTACCCATGAGCTCTCTTGGTAGAGAGTCTCATGGTTTTCTTATTATACATGTTTCATAGTGATCCAGCAAAGTATAACAATAATTCTAATGAAAGACTACTTTCATTAGCAACAGGGATCTGATACTGTGAGTACATCCAGAATATTATTTATAAGCTGGGATTTTCAAAGGTGCAACACCCATCCTAACTTCCTTCTTATTGTAACAGAGACAGGCTGCTCTTCTTCCTACTAAGTATTTCCGTCCTCTGCATTTTGTTTCACATATTCTCTTGCCTTGTCAATAAACTTTTATTTTTAATGGCTTATTATAACTTTTGTGTATTCATCAAATATTCCTTAATTAAATCTTCCAATTATCTTTAAAAAAAAGTGTAGGAGCTGCAGGATTAACTCAATGGGAGAGCATTTGCCTACCATGCACAGGTCCTGGTTTTAATCTCTGTCTCACACACAAAAATAGAATTTACATTCAATAAAATTCACCCACTTTAAGGCTAATATATTTGAACAGATGAACCCCCTTCAGGGCAACTACTATCACAATCAAGATACAGAATATTTCCACCATCTCCAAGACTTTTCCTATGTTCCCTCTTCTGCATCAAACTCTGGAAATCACTAATCTTTCTGTCACTGTAGTTTACCTCTTCCAGAATGCTTTACAATTGTTCTTTATTTCTTTCTTTTTTGCTTTTTATATTACATAACACAGGGCCTCACACATGCTAGGCAAGCACTCTACCAGTGAGTAATAAGTCCATCCTTAAACATCTTTTAGTTGGAATAATATAGTATGCAGTCTTTTGTGTCCCACTTCTTTCCCATGCCCTAATGCTCTCTAGTTGCATTCATGTTGTTGCACGAGTTAGTACTTCTTCTTTTGTAATTATTGAGTGGTATTCCATTGTAAAAATACACTACTCCAATTTGTTTATCCATTTATTATTCTACGGACATTTGGTTTGATTCATGTTTTGACAATTATAGAACCAATTGTCCTGAATATTTGCATATAGCTCCTGCCAATATGTTTAAAAATTTTACAGTCAAATACCTATAAATGAAATGACTAACTTGCACATTAGGTACATATTGAATATTTTAAGAAAATGTCAAACTTTTCCAAAACCAGCTATACTATTTTGCATTTCACCAGTGGCATAGATGTTCCAGCTGTTCCATATTCTTACCAATGCTTGTTAATTTTAGCCACTTCAGTGACCGCATAGTTCTTCATTGTAGTGGGAACTTTAACTTACCCGTTAACATTGTGTTCCTTTTCATGTGCCTATTGACCATTTGAAATCATTTGCGATGAAGTGACCAAGTCTGTGTCCCATTTTTATCATTTAGTTGTCTTTTGATTATTGCATACTCAGAGGTCTTTAGGTATTCTGGAAACAAGTCTCTTGTCAGATATGTGGCTAGCAAATATTTTCTCCCAGGTTGTGGTTTTTCCTTTCATTCTCCTGAGTGTTTTTCAAGGAGAAGGTTTTGGACTTCATGTCCAATCAGTCTGTATATGAGCTGGTCTTGAAATTTTTGTTGATTTAGTAACCATGTGTAATACACAGGCTGCAAATTCCTCTGAGGGTGAACTGAAGCCACCACGTGCTTGGTGGGATGGAGTGGGGTTGCAGAGCTAGCCCAGTTTTCTAATGTTCCTGTTCCACCAAGGAATGCCAAGGCAGTGATCTCTGCCACCTTGTCCCTCTTCTAGCAGCAACCAGCTGTGACTTGTTATTTGGTGTAGGGTTGGTATTGGGGGCAGACAGGTTTTCTCAGCTCTGCTGATTCAACTTCCTTCATATGTAGGTTCTGAACCTCTAAGCCTTGGAGCAGGACTTTCTCAGAGTTCTTGTCCCCACAATAGTGGTAAAAACATCTCCTTTCAGTGTGAGGTCTGGAGTGGCAGGACAGCTGAACTTTGTCCTGAATGGATTTGGTTTCAGGTGAGTAAAGACTTCTCTTTCCTTTACCCTAGTAGTGGCAGAATTCAGCTTCCTATTGGTTTGAAATCCTATGCACATGTGTGCTTCTTGTGCCTTCAGGTGACTTTTACCCTGTGTCAGGTCAGGCTGAGGGGTAAGGGAAGGTTTTGTACCCTTTCCTTCCTGTAGGTGACAAACACTCTCTTATAGTCATCAAAATACAGAAGACTTCTGGTTAATGAAATGTGTGTGGGTTTCTCCCACCACACAACAAGCAATTCTCCGGTGAACACCAGTTGAACATCTACACTTTAATTCAATTCTGACACTGTCTACCTGAAGTTACAGTCAGATCCCATAGGTTAAGGGCTCAGTCCCACTTGACAATTCACACTTTGGATGTCAATAACAAGTCCCAAATTGTGACCTGTACTTCTGACCCAACAGGTATAATCAGAGCTTCCATAATACTCTCCTTGAGTTCCATTAATCTTCCAGAGCATCTCACAGAAGTCAGAGAAATAGTTTACTTACATTTATTATAAATGATACAGATGAACAGCCAGATGAAGAGACACATAGGGCAAGGCATGTGGGAAACAGCATGGAATTTCTAATCCCTGAACATGCTGCCCTCCTAGGACTTCAAAATGTTCAGCAGCATGTAAGCTCTCCAAACCCCCAGGTTTGGAGGGATTTTTTTAGGAAAACTTTATTAAGTAGGCATCATGGATTATTAACTCAATTTCCTAACCCCCTTTTCTGGAGGACACTGGGGAGAAGCTGAAAGTTCTAAACCTTTAATCAGAGTGTGGTCTTTATAGTGACAATCCCTCATAAAGGAGCCCACTGAGAGTCATCCATTATAACAAAGCACACTCCTGCCACTCAGGAAATTCCAAAGAAATAAAGAATTCTGTGTCAGGAACCAGGGACAGAGACCAGATATGTATTTATTATATTACCATATCATACCTTCCCAGAGACAGTAGATGATTGTCTGGGGTTGATGGCAGGAGTTTGTTGCTCCTCTTCCTACAAGGGCAAGAAGAATTTTCCATCAAATTCTGGAAGAGTCTACCAGTAAAGGCAGGTTTCAAGTCTGGGGACTAGCAGCTGCTCTTAGTGCTCAGCATGGATGGGCTGCTCCAGATTTCCCTGCTCCACCCTCCACCCTTGCAGCCTTTTCCTATCTGCACTATTGACTCTGGTCTTCTGCCTCCCACCCCATTTTTCTTCCTATGGACCTCATGGAGGCATATAGAAGATAATTAGCAATGGGTGAGGATTCCCCTTGCGTCTGTGCCTCCCAAGGATTCTGCACTGTTGTGTGTATCAACACTCAGCCTTTAGGAAACTGCTCAAAGTTTTTGATACTCTTCTTACTAGTCTGGTTCCCTTCTCAACTTCACATGTCTCATCCCTCTTTGGAGGTTGCTGTTACGCTTTGAAATTTAAGTCACTTGATTTATTTGTGACCTCAGGTCTCTGATATACTCTAAATATTATGATTTTGGAAACTATATGTATTTCTCCTTAGGGTTGGTGTTTTATTTTCTTTTCTTTTTAAAGAGAGAAGGACACAGAGAGAGAGAGAGAGAGAGTCAGAGAGAGAGAGAGAGAATCAATTGTTATTGAGTTTTTCACATGGTTCTCATTGCTCTGACACTTAGTTGTGTACGTGGTGCTGGGGTTTGAACCCATGTACTTGTGCATGCTTGTCAAGTGCCATAACTGCCCAGCCACCACTGCAGCCCCAAGGGTGTTACACTTTCAAATGACTGTTTAAGTCCTAAGCCACATTGGCTTTTAGATAAGTGTCTCCTAAGGAAAAGAGCACTAAGTCTTAAATATTTTGATTACTGAGATATGTTCCTCCTAAAGCCATATTTTTAATTATTTCATGGAAATTATAAGGAAAAAAATTGTGAAAGTCTAGCAGCCAGTAAATGGTAGCTTTTCATATCACCATTACAATGAATATGTACTGTATTTTAACAAAGTTAACCCTACTAACATGATCTTTCCACTCCAAAACATGGAATCACTCTTGTTAAAAGTATACACCCTATTACTATTTGCGAAGCTTATCAAATTGAAATGTGGCTGTTTTAGTCAGTTCTTTCATTGCTGTGATGGAAAGGCTTGAGAAGAACAGTAGAGGAGGAAAAGCTAATTTTGGGGATGGGGGTTTCAGAGGTCTCAGTACATAGAAGTTTGGCTGGGTCCATGCCTCAGGGCTCCCGGACAGACTATCATGGCAGAAGAATGCAATTCAGACTTGATCAGGAGACAGAGCTCTGTTCATCAAAGACAAAATATATACCCCAGAGGCATGCCCCTAGGGATCCACCTCCTCCACCCACACCCCACCAGCCTACAGCTACCACTCAGTTAATCCCCGGCAGAGGGTTAGTTCACTGATTGGGTTAAGGCTTTCAAAACCCACATTTTACCTCTAGACCTTCTTGGATTGTCTCCTCACATGTTACCATTACAGTGACAATACAGTAAAAATTAAGATAAAGCAAAAATAAATTATTACACTTTATATTAAGACACTCACATGTATTCTTGGGGAAATATTAGCATGAAGAAGATACATGTATTCTAACATTCACATTGATAAATGATACATACTTTTTTATTAGTTCAACATAGTCTTAGATATTGAAGGAATTCATTGATACATATTCATAAATGCATATGTAATGACAAAGTAACTTAACCAAATCCTTGTCAGAATCTACACCCCTTCACCAACTCCCTGATCTCTTGTCTCTTATGTAATTCCCCCATGTTACAGATATAAATGACCATATAAATGAATATTAATTTTTGAAATGTCTAGATTTATATGCCTGCCTGAGTATAATTTGGCTTTTCATGGGAGTTAAGAATATATTTTGTTCAAATATCTCAAGATATAAGGGGCATATTTCAAAGACAAGCTGGAAAAGTTTTCACAACTAAACTGCAAGTAGAGCTATTTATTTTGGAATTAAGAGCCAAACTATTTATCTTGAGGAATAATGCTCATTCTGAAATAATGAACACAAATTTCATTTTTATAATTCATTCAGGTTTTGTAGATTTTGTTTGTGTATATTCAAATGCTTAATTAGCAAAGGAAATATTTAAACATAGCTTTTGTTTTATAATAACCATTTCTATTTTAGTTGGCAATATATAGCATTTTTTCCTTTTTTTTTTCCTAATAGCTAAATCTGGTTTCCAAACTTAATCCTAGAGAATTGTTTTAGGCTCAAATGTCTATAACTTTTAATTTTTTAATAAAAAATCAAAACAAAAATTTAGAAAGCTAGCACAAAACATTTAGATTTAGCTTTTGCATATAAATCCTGAAGGACGTATCTAAGCTTCTGAGTTGCCATAGCTCTCAGTTTAGACATGATTGTCCTCTTTTTTTTTCATAGAGAAAGGGACAGTGAGAGAGAAAAAGAGAATAAATATTGTTTAGTTTTTCATGTGGCTTTCGTTGCTCCAACACTTTGTTGTGTACATGGTGCTGGGATTTAAACTCACGTCCTCGTGCATGCCAGGCAAATACGCAACTGCTAAGCCACTGCTCCATACCCAGATATTTTCTTTATTCAAAGAAATGATAATGATTCTCAAACTGGCTTGACAATTATTATTTACTATGATTTATTGAAAGATTAAAATAATGTAACATAATTTTTGTTTGCCTACAGCATGTAAGATGCATTTTAAGTGCATTATAATTCCATAATGTCAAGTTAGAAACTGTAGCTCAAACTAAGCACATTTCTTCAATGAATAGCAAGAGACATTGATGTATGTATGATTTCTTATACACTCTTCTCTTGGCCCTTTTAAAAAATAGGGATTAAATGTCATCTGCAAAATCATCTTGTAAATTGAGTGAAACAATTTCTTCTTTAACTTGAAGCTTTCATAATATTTAGGAAATAAATTTTAAACTGGGTTATTATATATTTCTAATTTTCCTTGCTGCTTTTGTCTGTTCAGCTAACTGAGGTATAATTGGCAGATGAAAACTATGTATATTTAAGGTGTACAGCATGATGATCTGATGTATGCATACAAGTTGAGGAATGCATCCACCACCTCACATAGTTACTATCCTTTAGTTTAATTTAAATTAATTAATTAGTTTTGTGGTGAAAATACTTAAAATCTACTTTCAGAACACTTCAAGTGCACAGTACAGTGTCATTAACTATAGTCATCATACTATGAATTAGATCCCCCAAAATTCCTATTTCCATGATTCTACATCTTGACTAGTGTGAGATATCTTGCAGTGAACATGGGGCTATAGCTATTTCAAGATACCAATTTCAGGGTTTTCGCATATATATTCAGAAATGTGACTGCTAGATCTTATTTTTAAGTTTTGTGGGGATACTCCATGCCATTTTTCCTAAAGACTGTACCAATTTATATTCTTGCCAGTGGTATAATGGGTTCTCTTTTCTCCACTCCCTTGCCAACAATTGCTATCCTTGTCTTTGATAATTGCCTTTCTAGCAGGTGTTAGGTGATATTTCATTGTGATTTAATTTGCATTTTTCTAGTGCTTAGTGATACAGTCCATATTTTCATATTCACGTTGGCTCTTAATTTGTAGGTCTTCCTGGGACAAAAATCTGCATCCTTTGTTCATTTTTAAATCAAGTTAATAGACTTTTTCAGTTTCATTTTTCCTTTCTACTCTTGAGTTGTGTGAGTTCCTTACGTATTTTGAAACACAAGCCCTTATCAAATATATTGCTTGCAAATATTTTTCTTTCATTTCACTTTTGTTGATTGTTTCCGTCATTTGCAGATAACTTTTAGTTTGATATAATCTACTTTATTTTATTCTTTTGCTGTAGTTTTCATGTACTTTTGGTGCCATAGCCAAAAAACAAACAAACAAACAAACAAAAAAAACCCCAAACAAAAAACTGCCATAAGTGTAGTAGTAAATGTAAAGAGCTTCCCCCATGTTTTCTATCAGGAGTTTTACAATTTTATCTGTTACCTTTAAGTCTTTAATAAATGTCAAGCCAAGTTTTATATATGATGTAAAGTAGGGTTTGATCTCAAGTTTTTGCATTTGCATATTAAATTTTCTTAGCTCTATTTCTTTATTTTAAACTTTTTTTTTAAATGAAGAGGGACAGTGGGCAGAGGAGAGAGAAAGTGAAAGAGAGAATCAATTTTTTGTTTAGTTTTTTATATGGTTTTCGTTTCTCTGACCCTTTGTTGCATGCATAGTATTAGAGTATGAACTTGCATCCTTGCGCATGCCAGGCAAGCACTGTAACCGCTGAGCCACTGCTCTAGTCCCTCAATCTTAAATTTACTAAGACTTATCTTGTGTTCCAGCATGCACTTTACTCTGGAGAATGTTGTGTGTGTGCTTGAAAAAATTGTGTATTCTGCTGCTATTGGATGGAATGTTCTGTATTATCTATTAGGCCCATTTGACCTGTAATGTTTTTTGAGTCTGCTTTTTTCTTACTGAGTCTATGTCTGCATTATATAATCATTGTTGAAAGTGGGGTGTAAAAGTTCCCTATTATTGTTTTAATGTTGTGTTGTTCATTCCTGCCTTTGGATCTAAGAACATTTGCTTTATGATACTTAGATGTTCCAGTTTAGTGTTCACACATATTTATGTTAATTTGTTATTTTATTCTTTGTCTTTTTGATATATTTCAGCTGAAAGGTTTTGGGCTGATATAAGGACAGCCACCCCTACTCTTTGTTTATGATTTTCATGGAGCATCTTTCCCATGCCTTCACTTTCAGCTCTTGTGAGTCCTTAAAGCAGTTCGCTTGCAGGCAGCATATTGCTGTTTCTTATTTTCTAACACATTTTGAAAAAATAATCTTAGTTTTGAAAACAACTCCATGTCTTTTGATTGGAAAAGTAAATTCACTTACATTTAAAGTAATGAATGATAGCTAAGGAGTTAGGATTGTCATTTTCTTCATTGCTTTCTGACTGCTTTGGAGTTTTTTCTCCTGCCATTCCTCTCTGTCATCCTTTGTGATTCGTTGATTTTTTTGTAGTAGTGTGTTTTGAGAGTATTAAATTGCTATAATAATCCTTGTTTTTTATTTTTCATTTTAGAAAGAGGGGACAGTGAGAGAGGGGGAGAAAAAGAGAGAAGCAATCTTTATTTAGTTTTCCATGTGACTTTCATTCCTTGGAAACTTCATTGTGTACATGGTGCTGGGGTTTGAACTTGCATACTCACGCATTCCAGGCAAGCACTGTAACCGCTGAGCCACCACTCAAGCCCCAATCCTTCTTTTTATTACTGCTTTTGCTTTAAGGTCTTCAAATAATAATAATAGTTATTTTAAATATTTTTCTCTTTTACTTTTCAGAGAGTTAAAATTTATTTACATGTTGAGAAAGTCTTTGCCTACTCCCAAATGTTGTAGTGTTGGACCTAATTTGTCTTCTATCATTTGCAAGGTAGCTGGTTTAATTGTTAGCTCCTTGATCCATTTTGATTTGATTCTTGTGCAAGGAGAAAGATATGGGTCTAATTTCAACTTTCTGCAAGTGGCTGACCAGTTTGTCCAGCACCATTTGTTGAAGAGGCTGTCACTCCTCCATGTAATGTTTTGCCCCCCTTTGTCAAAAATCAGATGTTTAAAGATTTGAGGGTTTGTTTCAGGGTTTTCTATTCTATTCCATTGGTCTTCTTTCCTATCTTGATACCAGTATCATGCTGTCTTTGTTACTACGGCTCTATAGTATAGTTTTAAACCTGGTATGGCAAAACCACCTGTTTCATCTTCTTGTTTAGTAGTGTTTTGGCAATTCTTGGTTTCATATTGTTCCAAATGAATTTGAGAATTGTTTTTTCTATGTCTGTAAAGAAGGACATAGACTTTCTCAACATGTCTCCAAAAGTGATGGAAGTAAAGTCAAAAATCAGTTAATGGGATGCCATAAAGCTAAAAAGCTTTTGTACTGCCAAGGAAACAATCACAAGAATCAAGAGGTTTCCTACGGAAATGGAGAGAATCATGGGCTATGATTCCTCTGACAGGGCCCTCATATCCAGAATCTACAAAATCCTCAAAACTCTCAACTACCAAAACACTAACAGCCCAATTAATAAATGGGCCAAAGAGCTAAACAGAAAGTTCTCATCAGAGGACATTGATCAAGCCAATGAATACATGAGAAAGTGCTCTAAATCTCTAGTAATCAGAGAAATGCAAATGAAAACCACATTAAGATATCACCTTATGCCAGTCAGAATGGCAAAAATGAAGAAAACAAACAATAATAGATGCTGGAGGGGCTGTGGAGAGATAGGCACACTAACACACTGTTGGTGGAGCTGCAGACTGGTACAGCCCCTCTGGAAAGCAGTGTGGAGAATCCTCAAAAAACTAGGGATGAACCTACCATATGATCCAGCTATTCCTCTCCTGGGTATTTTTCCAGGGGATTTAGAATCAGCACATTATAGTGACATAGCAATATCTATGTTCATAGCAGCTCAATTTACCATTGCTAGACTATGGAAACAACCCAGATGTCCCTCACTGGATGAATGGATCCAAAAACTGTGGTACATTTATACCATG
>PVKS010036803.1:0-19068 GCA_004027875.1 Aplodontia rufa
GGGCACTCCTGGGGGTAATTGCAATATCCAGAATATATACACATTTTATATTATTTTGTTAAAAACTTGTATGGTTGTTTAAAAATAAAAAATTTAAAAAAAAGAGGTTTTAGAGCCAACACGTATGAGGCAAAGCGGGAACTTGGACTTTTTTTTTTTTTTTAAAGAGAGAGAAGTACAGTGAGAGAGACAGAGAAAGAGAGAAACAACTTTATTCAGTTTTTCACATAGCCTTTGTTGCTCCAACACTTAGTTGTACACGTGGTGCTGGGGTTCGAACCCAGGTCCTTGCTCTTGCCAGGCAACTGCCGAAACCGCTGAGCCACCGCTCCAGCCCCGAACTTGGACATTTTTAGAGCAGTGAATCAGTTCTTCCGATCAAGTGCTGCTCACTGCTTTTGCTTAAAACCTTGTAACTCCACAAAACTCATTTCCAGAACAGACAGAAATGAGATTTTTTTTTTCTTACTTATTCTGTTCTCTGCTTCAGTAGAGCGGATCGTTGGGCAGTGGTTACAATCCACTGCATTTTATACTGTTCCAGCCCAGACTAGTTAATTGTCTGGTTTGGGAATCCATGTATGAGACAAGATTGCTGAACTGAATAAATAAGTTGTAAGAGGGAAGTGGTTAAAATGATAAGATTATCAAGTTGATGGAGGTTGCCAGTGATTTAGACAGATAATGGCTTTCAGACCTTCAACGTGTACATTTCTGATGCTAGGCCAAGAAACTTTCTCCTGGATTTGGGATTTGAGACCAGTTTGAAATCGTCATGTCCCTGGCAGGGGGATTATTATCATTATTAGCATATATTGATGCTGCAGTAAAACAAATGTACAAACAGAACAACATGTACTATCAAGGCTGGGAACAAATTAGTTTAGAAGAACAGACACAAATTTCATTTTTCGTTTCTAAAGTGCTCCCAAGTTGAATATTTCCAAGTTTAGATGTCAGAAAGGGAAAAAAACCCCGAACCCCCCCAAACCCCCCCAAAAAAAAACAGGTCCCTGGAGACCACATGCAGAGGAAGGGCTGTAGACACAGACTGACTAACGTTCTGTTTCCAGCTTTTTATTTAATTTTATTCTTTGAGAAAAGAAGAAGAGAACTGCTGATGTTCAGGCCAGCCGGGGGCTACCATACATAGTTTTGAAAAGATTCCGTAGTTTCTGTCATTGTAATTATACATGCTGCTTTATAGAACAAGGAAAACAGAACCTAGAAGTGGGCTTCCCCAGTTCCACAGCCACAGCCTCCATCTCTGCCAGTTAAAGCATTGCTCCTTGAAAGTCAGATTCAAGTGATTGGCTGACATTTAAATAGACTCTACTATGTGCCAGCCCCAGCAGAGGTGCTTTCTCAGCTGGGTGAGAGTTGCGGATAAGGGATGCAGGCAGAATCTGGCAACCCAGCAGGGGTTATGGGGATTACATGCTCACCCCCAGAAACTGATCTGCGCATTTTCATTCACCTTCTGGGTACTTACCCTTAGAGAAAATAGGAATTTTCTTCTTATTTATTTTCCATTCTTGTCAGTTCAAGAGTTTTGTTTTTCATGTGTCCTAGTAACCATATATTTCATTTTCTACCCATCCTGACTCCCTGTTCCTCCCTGTTCGGTCAGGGGAGAACTCATAAATGTCATTGGTTACAAATCCACTCTCCACGCTTGCCAGAGTCACAAACCCGCTTTCTGAAGGGTTCACAGCCATATTGTCATAGTCACAAGACATATCGTCAGGAGTGGCTTCTCCAGAACACACCCGGAATGAAATGTTCTTCAGGTCTGGCCGGGGCTCAGCTAAGTCGGCTTCACTTTGTTTTCTTATGACGTTGTAAACCTCTAGGTCTGGACTGCGTTCTTGGTGAGGAGAGGGCCAGATGGTGTGTTGCCCTTTTGTGCTCGAGTCTGCCTGCTCCTGTGTCCTGGGAGGAAGAGAAATAGGGTTGAGTACAAGAGATTAGGTAACTGAGGAGCTCCCCTGACATGCTTGGGCTTCCTCTGGAGGCAGGAGGAAGTATCCCCTGGCAGTCCCTCAAATTATACTTCTCATCTACCAAAACTTACAGGCCAGGGCTTTGGGAGGGACAAAACCAGGGAAATATTAAGTTCAAAGTGATTTTATGTATGTCATCCACTGTGGCCACAGAATGGGATACAGGCTATTATCCAGGGTACCCAAAGTCCTACGAGGGTCCAGGGATAGAACTGGATGGGCAAAAATGTCATACTTTAGAAACTCATCTGTAAGTGAAGCTCAGCACATCCTTCCATTATGAATACAGGCAATAAGCCAGAGTAGAATTAGTGATATCTTTGACTTGGAAATTGTAACTATTGTCATATCACATCAGTTATCATAGTTACCTTGAAATATTTTACACCCAACTCCAAAATTATGATAATTATACACACCACTAAATAGAGAATAATTAATAAAGAAGTAGTACATGTAATGCTGTATCACATAATCATTTTGGGAAATATTTTGCTAAACTGTTTAACAGTCTAATTGCAACCCAATGTAAATTTCATGAATTTAAAAATGTTGCTCCAGAAAAAATGCCACAGGCTTCACTACACTGCTACAGTGGTCCGTGGCATAAAGAAAAGTTAAAAACCCTTGGCAGATAGATACCAGCTTGAGCTGCAATTCCTAAATCCTGGTGAAGTGCTAAATAGAGTAAGGAAAAGAAATGAAGAACCAACTCTAGAGTGAACAGTTGGAAAATATATTTGTAGTTTTCAAGCTGAATACTACTTTTAGATTCCAAGGAACTTAATAAAAATAATCATAATAATGGCTGATATTTCTGAGTGTTTATTAGATGCTCATTCTGTATGTATTCATTGCTTTGATCCTTGAAATAATAATCCCTTAAGGAAATTATTAAATGAAAAAATTCACATTGGAATCTTATTAATTAATCTCAGATTGGTCATCTGAGGGAGCCAAAACTTAAGTTGAACCTTAGTTTTCTTCTGTTGTGAAATGGGAATACTAGCCTTCAATAAATACCATGATCCTGGGGAATGAAAAGGTAACTGAGAACAGTTCTAAGAACCTAAAAAATGAGGACACATGATCCTGCCTAAATATGGAGGTTGTCTACATTATCTAGAGTAGCTGTTCTGTAACAATCTATTCCTGTGTATTCAATTTTTAAAAGTCAATTAAAAGGAATTTGATTCTTTCATTTTCAATGGAATGGCTGAGTTTCAGATCCTTGCCAGAACACTTTGGAACAGTCATTCTTCACATGGCCCACCGGTACTCGACAAACATTTTTGGAATGAGGACCTACATTCATGAAAGCACTTTTGCTGGGTGATATGTGAATACACAGTATTATCATTTGGATGAAAAGTGCCCCCCAAAAACTCAATATGTGGGACAATGCAAAAAGGCTCAGAGGTAAAATGATTGGGTTATGAGAGCTTTTAACCCAATCAGTGAGTTAATCCCCATATAAACTGGCAACTGTAGGGTGTGGCTGGAGAAGGTGGGTCATTGAGGGTGTGCCTTTGGGGTGTGTATTTTGTGTCTAGTTCCTAGAGTTTCTCTCTCTCTGCTCCCTAGAGCCATGCCTTCCACCATCGTGTCCTGCCTCACCTCAAACCTCAAGGAATGAAGCTGGCCTTCTATGGACTAAGACCTCTGAAACCATGAGCCCCAAAATAAACTTTTCCTTCTAGAATTATTCTTATCAGGTCTTTTAGTCACAGCAGTGAAAAAGCTGACTAAAACACACAGGAAGTGAGTAACAGTTTCACTTTTCAAATTGTTTAAAATCTTCCACACACAAAAATTGAAGAATGTAAGATCACTCTCTTAATCACAACTGAGCACAAATGCTTAGAGCTTGTAATGCTGAGCCTTCCAGACAACTTACTCTCCAACCTACAGTGGGTATTCCCTTGGGGACTCCATGGCTTTTCATGGGGTAAACAGGGAATTATATAAATCTCAAAGAGGGCAGAGGATGCAAAGGTTTACACAAAGAAGATTTTACTTGCCTTCTTCTGTAGATCCAAACCCAACACACAACTGTGGTGACCACAAGGATGAGGAGAAGAGGAATGCTGGGGATTAAGATGTAGGCAAGATTCAAGGAAGCTTCTGAAAAGAGAAAAAAAGTACACTATCAGCACTGTTTGTGTGTGTGTGTGTGTGTGTGTATACACGAGTGTGCACGGGCGCCTCAAACCAGGCTTCAAAAAGCATAATCAAATACAAAATGTACCAAAGAGCACATTCTTAAGAGATAGATAGATAGTTAACTGAGTTAGCAAAGCATCTTCTAGTTTCATTGAATATTTTCTACCTGCCCTTTTACCTTAAGTAATAATAATGAAAACAAGTTCAACTTTTTGAGTCTCTTGCAAATACCAAAAGGGTACTTTTTTTTTTAAAGAGAGAGGGACAGTGAGAGAGAGAGAGAGAGAGAGAGAGAGAGACAGAATCAATTTTTATTGAGTTTTTCACATGGCTTTTGTTGCTCCGAGGCTTCATTGTGTTCCTGGGTGCTGGGGTTTGAACCCGTGTGCTCGTGCATGCCGGGCAAGCGCCATAACTGCTGAGCCATTGCTCCAGCCCCCCAAAAGGGTACTTTTGATAATTAAAAGAAATTATTTTTTCAGAAAAAAAGATATTCTCTTCCCTTGTCCTTCTCAGCAAAGCAGGGAATATTGGTGCAGTATTGATGCCTTTGACTCCGAGGGCAGCCATGGTAGTTCCCAGAGAGGGTGGGAGAGAGGAAGTGAAAAAGAATAAATACAGAAGTCCTGGGGTCACAGAGCACACAAATTAGACTATAAAACCTTACCAACATTTCTGAATAAGACCCACTGGATTCAGTTGGGTTCATGAGCAGTGATTATGAAATGCTCTTAGAGGTCTGCTTTTCTACCTTTTAGTCCTTTAAGACTTAGAACCAGCAATCAGGTTTTGGGAGGAATCAAGAATTGTAGACTAACTCCCTTCCTGTTCCCCCTGATCCAAGAATCCCAACCATCCAGGAGATATTGCTTTTCTTTTGTTTGTTTTTGTTTTTGTGGTTTTTTTCCTGTATCAAAAACAAAAACAAAAACACATAAAAAATCCACTTTACATAATCACTGTAATAACAAATTAATAAAAGTGCCACATACCTTTGCACAGCACTTTATTTTTTTTAAACCTTTTCTTTCACACATTTTTCGTATGATAAAGAATTTGAGGGTTGGAGCTGTGGCTCAGCTGTCAAAGCACTTGCCTGGCATGCACAAGGACCCGGGTTTGAACCCCAGCACCATGTATACAATGAAGGGTAGGAGCAACAAAAGCCACGTGAAAAACTAAATAAAGTTGATTCTTTCTCTCTCTCGCTGACCCTCTTTCTGTCTGTCTTCAAAAAAACAAAAACAAAAACAAAAAAAGAGAATTTGATTGGTCCTTGTCCCTGGTTCTTGGGAGGGAGTGTCTAAATCCTTGGAATTTCCCAAATAATAGGATTGACTTTGTTACTCATGGGCTTCTCCTGTGGTACCAAAGTTTATTTTAAGGACCTGTCCAGGTTGAGGGCAGGCATGTGTCACAGGGGGCTGGTTGTGTGGGAAGATTGGCCGAGTGATTATTGGGAGGAGGATTTGAGCCTGGTGGCGTCAGCCTGACGTGATCTGGAGATTGAGCTGCACCACATAACCAGTGATCAGATCTGTTCCACCTAAGTAATGAAACCCCCGCAAAACTCCTGGTGCCAAAGCTCAGTGGAGCTTCCTGTACATGTCTGTATGCCAGGAGGACGATGATACATCCTGATTCCCCTGGGAGGGAACAGATTCTGGCCTAATTAGAACCTCCTTAGACCTCACCCCATGTTCTCTTCTTTGGGCTGTTCTTGACTTGTATCCTATGTAATAAAATGCCTAAGCTTAGTGTTTTCCTGAGTTCCCTGAGTTGGTCTAGTGAATTATTGAATCTGAGAGGGGGATGTAGGCATCCCTGTATTTGTAACCAGTTGGTCAGAAGTGCATGTGACCTGAGGATCCCCAAACTTGTGGGTCCTATGTGAAGTGAGGGCAGTTGTGGACTGTGCCTTTAAGCTGCGGGGATCTGTGTTAACCCTGGTGGTTAGTGTAAGAACTGACTGCAGAACTGCAGCATTCTATTTCATTTTATGGGCACAGTAGTCATCCCAGGTAGGTAAGAAAAATATTATTACTTCTATTATGCAAATGATTAAGCTGAAGCACAGAGAAATCAAGTGTTGTTTTTTTTTTTTTAAAGTTGCCCAGTAACAAAAACCCAGATTTCCCTCTTGAAGCTGAGGATGAGAGTAAGGTTGGAAGTCCATTAGCACTCCAGTTTATCACTTTATTTTCTTTTACCTTTTATGATCGTTTAAAATGCTTTTGTCCATTTCCTCTATTTCATAGATGGATATTAATCACAGATGTTGTGCATCATGGCTTGGGTCTTTCTGCTCTTCTTTCTCTACAGCCAATCTCTCAGTCCCTACCTTATCTCACCCCTACCCCCACCCCCATGCAAAGACACATGGTCTTTGTCTTTCTACGGGCCTTTTACCTCCTGTCTAGTCTGATATCCTCAATTGTCTTAAGATAACTCTATTTGCATACTTCCCCAGTGAAACCTAACATTAAATACAGTTTTTGCAAAGTCACAGATAATTGTCTAATTCCATTTTTAAGGAGCTGTGGGAGGAAAGCAGTGTGGAGAATCCTCAAAAAATTAAGGATGGAACCACCTTACGACCCAGCTATCCCACTCCTGGGAATTTTCCCAAAAGACTTAGAATCAGCATATTGTAGCGATGTGGCTTCATCAATGTTTTTAGCAGCTCAATTTACTATAGCTAGGTTATGGAACCAACCCAGATGCCCCTCACTTGACGAGTGGATACAAAAGCTTTGGTACATATATACTATGGAATACTACTCGGCCATTAGAGAGGACGATATTCTGTGTTTTGAAATCAAATGGATGGAGATGGACAGAATTATGCTTAGTGAAGTCTCCCAATCTCAGAGACTCAAGGGCCGAATGGTTTCTCTCATCTGTTGATGCTAGCATATATGGGGAAGCAGTAGGGCTGACGGCTAACCTAACAAAACTGCAAATTGAATGACTTTCAGAGCATTAGGGGGATGGCTCTATAGGATACTTGGAGGTGTAGGGAGGGGGATGGGGGGGAAGGTATATGAAGAACTCATAGGAGTCTGGAGATTGGGAAGATGGGGGAACCATCCCAGAAGCCGATGTCATTCCTCCACGAACTACCCATTTAACGCATGAGTTCTCCTGGGGGAAATTGCAATAGGTAAAATCCAAGGTGGTTATCCATGTTTTGGCTTTTCCCCTGGATAACAAAGTTTATATCCATTGATTGCTAATGTTTTGATAATGTTTCCCCCTCAACTGTAATGCTATATTCTTCTAATAAAAAAAAAAGGAGCTGTGGGAAAGAACAAAATAGGGAATGTAACCGTGTGTAATGTGCGATCAAGGGAATCTACATATTTTCCCTAGGTGAATGCTTACTTTCTTTAAACGTTTCTTTGGCATCTTCTTTCCGTGCTTCCTCTGGAAGTATGGGTGTTGCTGGCTTGGTTCCCTCACCTGGAGAGAGAGACACATGGATTGGAGAACTTCAAAAGAAGAAATTTTAATCCACGTATTTTCTGAGGTCCAACCATGTTCAAAGTGGGATGTTCAAAAGCAGTAGCAATTTGGCCTTTGACATTTATAAACGTAGAAAAGTAAAGGTATGAATTTGTAATCCCTAGAGGTCTTATCTTCATCTTTTTGATGAAACCCTGCTGCCAAGGATCAGGCAGCAAAATAACCCACAAGCTGCTGGTGTGGAGCCAGCTGCTGGGAAGGGCCAGCAGTGGCTCTCTGTTAGGACCATAAATATTCCGTTTGGCTCATTTCTTGTTCTATTAAATTAAATGATGCCCTTCATACTGTCAATAATAATAAGTAATACCCCAAAGTGAATGTGCAACTGTTTTGAACATCAGAGCATGCCATGGCTGAGTGTGGCTTATCCAAATTGTCTGGGTTCACACCAGTCATCTTCTGTTGAATAATCTGGTCTAAAATGACTGGTCTAACTCTGTGAAGAGGAGCTGAGTTAGCCCAAATCTCAAATGACAGTCTTACCTCCAGGTTTTGTGGAAGGAACTGTTGGTTTCTCTGCAGAAACAAAAATGAAAATTGTAATGAAAATTTCCTGCCATTTGAATAAAATCATCTAGAGTATAGCAACCATTTTCACTAAACTTAATGTTATCAGATACCAGGACTGGGTTAGTTAAGTCAAAAGGATTGCTTCTGCATAAAAACTTGCCTTCCCCAGCTTTACTTTGGTGTTTTTTCCTTTTAAAAAACTATTCAAAAACTTTTAAATATGAGAATTTCCAAGTATACTCACAAGTAGAAAGTGTGGTATGATGAACCCCCATGTATTGTCACGTAGCTCCCACTCCTATCAGCATATAGCACCTCTGGCTTCAACAGAAAGCTGCACTGACACTGCAGGCCTGGATTCTTTTCAAACAATTCAAGACATTTCACCAATTCATATTGGGGGTGTTTTAGAAAGCAATAAGCACTGATCTCTAAGCAGTGGAGGTCCTCGAGAGACTGGCCAGCCTCAAGGTGGAGACTGGTGATGGGCCCTAAATAACTGAATAGTTCCAAGGGCTTCAGAAAGTGAGGTTACAGAGGCAGCCTCCGTGAGGTGTTTTGGCTTTTGACTGACCTGTTGTTTTGGTGATGAGTCACTCAATGCTAATCAGATGCTCTGGAGTTGATAGGGACAGAGTCCATAAGGGCAAAACTTTATAATTCAGTCCTCAGGCCCAGATGGCAAGCTTATTCTGAAGTTTCTTTCAGAAAGGACAGAAGTTTTAAATTATATTCCATAAGTGTGTATGTGCTGAGGTGACGCAAATCTATTTATTTTAAAATACACTTATATAGTAGCTATGATATGATAGAAACTATTCTAAGTGTCTTATAAGAACAAACTCAATCTCCATAATGGCCTGATGACAGAGCCTTATTACTATTCTCGTTTGTACATGAGGAAACCAAGATACAGCGAAATTAAATAACTTAACCAAATTTCATAGCTAATGTGTAGCTAAACTAGAATTTCAACTAAATAAATTCAAATGAAAATTAAAATAGTAAGGAGACATAACTGTGCCAGGTTGCAGAGATGCAACAGCAAATGAGAAATAATCCTGGCCCTCTAAGGAGCCTTATATTCTATGAGATGGCCAGGAAATCTAGATGTATAGGAGAACATTAATTGATATTAATTTCATGATATTATGTTGAAATACATAGTATATTCAGTGAAATTTCATGATCTATTCAATTCATACTTTTGTTTCTCTATAATTAATTCAGTCTACTATGCAAAGTTGCCATAAACATGGCACCTCAATGCCACACATCTGCTGTACATTTGAGGCATGCATCTGCCATCTCTTGGATGATCTCTCTCTAGTTCTTCTTAAATATCCCTGTGCCTTTACCATATTCCAAAAGTAATCAGGTGTTCAGATCTGACTAGCATGCCACATGGCCATCTTCTCAAATCTAGTTTTAGAGATGATCATCCACAAGTCTCTTGCCACCGTGGAATGATAGAACAGTGTGCTGTCCTGTGGGAACCACAGAAGTGATCTTCCCCTAGTGCATCAAGTAGCTAGACAAGTGTGCTTCTAGACTTCTGTAACCATGTAGTGGAAGGGACAAACCTGTAAATAGGCAGTGAAATTACTGTGTGTGAAGTGTTCTGATCCTTGTAGCAGGATGGCCTAAATGTGAGGCATCCCAGAAAACTTCTTCAAAGGAATTATTTTGAAACTATTTCAGATTTATGAAAATTTGTAAGAATAGCACAAGGAATTCTCATATATCCTTCACCTTATAATTTTACCATATTTCATTTGTTTAATTATTCTCTGAATCTACTTACCTCTATACTCATATACTCTATACACATATACGCATATATTGCTATGCATACATACACATATATATCTTTTCCCAGAGGGAAAGTTTCAGACATGGTGTCCCTTTACTCTTAACAACTTCAGTTTATAGTCAAGAAAGGAGAGAGGCATTATTTTATACTATACCACAATACATTGATCAAAACCAAGAAATCAACATTGATATAATACTATTATATAATTTACAGATCATATTCTGCCAATGTTCCAATAATGTCATTTATAGAAAATCATCATCATCATGGTCTAGAATCCAATCCAGGATCACTTGTTTCGCTTAGTTGTTGTGATGGAAGATGATGTTTAATCTGAACCTGAAAGCTGAGAATGAGTTGGCTGGGAAAAGGAAAAGGTTTTTCACACATAGGAAAGAGCATTAAGTGCTCTTGGAGAACTGAACTGTGGGTAAAGGTATTATGATAGGACGGGGAGAGGTGTTAGAGTGATGAGAACTGAGTCTGATCCTCTTGATCCTTTTCTGGCATGCTGACTTGTCTGAACATATCCTGAGATGGATGGCCACATATAGGCAAGATGTTAGTTCTTCTCCATGTGCCCACCCCCAACTATTGGATCCATTCTGATCTAGGCAGATCTCTCTGGACAGTTTCTCTGGGACCCCGTTGTCCTTTGGTCTCTGGTTGGACTTAGCGAATGAGAGGCAGACAGGAGATAAGAGGTAGGAGAGAAGTCACAGTATTTATTCTTCATGCCCCCTTCCACATCGGCATGGTTTGACAGTAACTGCATTTTATGGTTACCACTTCTGATGAGTAGACACTTTCCTATGACCTCAAGTTTTTTCTGGATTCCATTAAAATGATTCTCTCCCTTTGCCCTTTTAGGCCTAGGGGTGGCAACAGATTCCCTGGATGCTTTACCATCTCCTCCTCTTTGCCTACACCTCTGCAAATACCCTTTTTAATTTTTCTCTCCTTATTAAACTCTTTGAGTGTGACTTTTTTCTGGACAGAACTCAATCCAACTAATACAAGCAATTGCCAAAGTAATGATGAGTATGATTTCTTTTTAGAAAGGGAACAAGTTAAAAAGCATAAGGATATTTGCACAAATTCCAAAATCTCACATTTCAAAATGTGTTAAAAGAAGTACAAATGTTTAAGCCATGGAGTTAATATATAACGTATCATTATGGTCATGTAATATTAATAATATTAATAAAAGTGTTGAAAATCCATCTTCAACAAGTATTTTCCTTTCACTGCTCTATGAAGGTGATATGCTAAGTCAGGCAACTCAGTATTGTGGGGAGATCAGGTCACTGAAGGAAAGAGAATTCATCTGAGGAGATGAGGAAGGAAAAATATCTTTTTAGCAGCAAAAGTCGCCCCCAGAGAAGAGTCCGATTCAAACTATTAAAAATGGCAGGATTTTTAGTCCCAAACTAGACATAACTAATAAGTCACTATACTCCTGTCAGGAAACAATGCAGAACTGGGGCCAAGCAGTTGGCTCCAGGGAGGTGAGAAACTTCAGGGATAGATCAGGAATCAGTTCAACTTTAGATCTATGTCAGTTATAATAATGGAGTCTGGTACTAATGCTTTTATGATTATGTCATGGTTTATTCTATTGTCATGCATATTTAAAAAGAATAGGGTGTGAGAGGAAGGGAGGGGTAGGGGTAATGTTGGGGATTGAATTAGAACAAGTTAAACTCCATGCTTTTCATAATTAAAAAAAAAAAAGTAAAGGAATCTGGGAAACCTCAGCAAAGTGAGACTGTTCTATAGCCAATTTGCAAACCTTAAAGATTTAGAAGCAAATGCAACTTAAGTTTGCAAGACACACAGAGCAGTAGTCTGGGGAGTTTAAACTTGGTCATCAAATGCCTGCTATTTTTGCCTAGTGCCAGTGAAATTGGTGTATTTTATTTTCTGTCTCTTCTGGCTATTAGTATGTTTCTTTAAATTCTGAGAAAATAATCTCTCATAGCTGTTAGAAGAGTTGTAGGAGCAAAGGTCAGCTTATTCCAAGCTCCTATAAGCCAACTGCACAAGTGGAAAGAGTAGGACTTTGTGTTTGTCCAGAGAGGACACTTTTTCTTTCTGAATGTTTTATAAATCTTGCTTTATCACACAGAAAATAGATCCTTTCTTTTTTTCATCCATTCTCTTAGCATCTGATAACCTTTCCTTTACTAGAATTATTCCTCAGTGAGGAAGTATCATTACATTTCTCTTTACAAGAATTCCTGAAGTTTAACATTGCTGGCATTTGTGACAAGCTTTCTCAGCAACTACATAACAAATTCTTGGTACAAGCAGCTGGTTATGAAATAAGAGAGGTGGTTGAGAATTCAGCTACATAGCTGGGGAGAGGATTCATTACCACTGGAATATTTGCAAATGAAATTGTTCTTCATGTTGCATCGGTCATCATTCCACTGGAACTTGTAGGGGCCCCCAATGCCAGCGGGTGCTGAAGGCTGATGGTACATGACCACGCAGATTTCGCTACCACAGGAAGGCTCATCCACATACCAGTTCCTGTAGAAAAGAGATCAACACTGGAGGCAACTGGAGAAACATACCCTAGGACTTCCATGCCTTTGTTTTCTTGTCGGTTTCCATTGAGACATGAACATGATATTCTGCTTCAGAACATAATACACAGAGAGGGAGGAACCGAAGCATTGCCAATAAGCAGAACCACGTACTTTCTAATATGGACATCACAATCAATCATCTGACATTTGCCACAGCCTCTTTGCAGGGAAGAATATATTACCATATGATGTCTGCACAAAATTATGAGAAAAGGCAGCTAATAGAGCTAGCTCATTTCTTTTCTTTTTTGCTTTTTGCTAATTGTGTTTTATTTTGTTCTTTTTTTTTCTTAGAGATCAGAGGCACTGAGAAGAGGCATGATGTATCTTATCCAGAGCTTGCTTTGTTTCCATCTCTCCTGCTTTTAATAGCCACCACTGCACAACCTTCCAAAATAAAGAGGCTGTCAAAGAAGGTAAGAGATAGAGATAAGGGCAGGAGGACCATTTGGTCTTTTCCATTTAAGTCATTTCCATTTGATCAGGCTGATAAGTCTTTCAGCTTCCACTACCTGACAGGGGGCATTAGCAACCTCAGCTTTACTATCCAGTAGAACCTGGAATTAAATGATGCTGCCACCCTGTTGAATATATGGGTGTCAACTCAAGGCCTTGGATCCCACAGATGATCTACATCTGCAAGTACACAAAACACCCACCCCAGGTATTGATTTAAGCTGGGCTGTGTAGTCTGCCTGATTACCCACCTGAGCTGCCTCCCTCCAGGGCCGGCATCTTGCCCTGATGCTCAGATTATTTACCTGGGCTCTCTGCCTTGCTCTTGTCAGAGCCCCTCCTTAGTAAAGAGACAGCAGAGACAGGTCTCTTGGAAGTACCACAGGGGAGTTCTGCTCTACCCCTATATTGCAATCTGCCAGAAAGAAGGTCCTTTGCTGTACTCACTGGATTGAATTTCCTGAACAAAAACTGAGCTTGCAGTAAGCGCTCTGTAGATATTATGCCTAGAAAGCCAGGGGCCCTGTCAGGAGCTGGGGTTTGCACCTAATCACCTAATTCATTACCTACACCCCATTTTCCAACCCTATTGACTCTTCTCCTGACTTATGGCTTTACATTATTTCGTCTCATTCAGGGACTGGCCACATCATTAAAATGTGTAGGTTTCTAGTGATCTAGACAATGTCAGAGCATTCCTTTCAAATTAAAGAGCAAACTATTATATTGTGCAAAAGTTTTAGGAGGTAAATACTTACACTTGGCATGCTTCTTTGGGTTCCAGAGACAGCACATTTCACACCTAGGAGTACTGCTTTAGCCCAGATTCCAGCTGATATGAGTGGAATCTAGAGCATAAAGTAACTCCAAAGCAGGTCTAGGCTGTATGAAAGTAGACTTGCCACTTGGGCCATATGATCTAGGAGAACCTATTATTAGAGTGTCGGTGGTGGGAAACATAATGCCATATAGAATTGATGACAAACTCAACGAGTAAATCGCATTGCAGATTCCTAGGGTTCTGGAGCAAGGTTATATCATTTGTAGCTGAGAACTAGTCACGTTCTGAAAAACAAATGCTACTGTTCTACTAAGCAAGGACAACCAACCTGCCCATTCTGAGCAGGGTACTGTCATACTTATCACAAGTCAGGTAGGCTAGAATCAATCCATTCCAAGGTAGAAGAGGTATATCTAGGACCACAGGTCACTCTATGAGCAGGGGGAGCAGACTGCCATGATGTCCACTACCACTGTTGTTGGAAAGCCTCTGCCTCAGCTCACATTTACATTTCATGGAGTGTTCCTTATGACTAGCTGATACAGGCAACCTGAGCTTGGTTTATGGACACATCACTTAGGTATAAGTGAAAGTCAAAATGGACAGCAGCTGAACTGGAGCTCCACTTGGAGATGGCCTGGAAAGACAGTGTGCTGGGGGACACCCTCTCACTGGACATACCAGTTAACCACTTTGTATGGAAATAGAAGTTTTGGGGGATTAGAATTTATAATGACTCCAGGGAAAGGCTAACAGCATGGCCAGGTGCTAAGAATCTAAAGGTAAAAGGACTGCATGACTGGGGACAAGGACTTCTTGGATAGAGAGATGTGAACAGGCATTTATGGGACTGGGCATAAAATATGATACTTTTTCAATTACATGTTTAAGCCCACCAGGGAGCATCTATCATGGAAGAGGAACTCAACAGCTCAGGAGACAAAATGACTCATCCAGGTAATGTCAGCCAGCCTGTTATCAGTCACCCTATTACTAACATGCTAGATATGCAAATATAACACCAGTAGTGGCAAAATGGAGGCTATGCATGTACTTAACAGATGGGCTCCCACTAACCAAGACTGATCTGGCTACTACTATTGCCAAATGTCCAGCCTTCCAGCAATAGAGGCCAATGCTGTTTCTCTTACCTAGCACCAACACTTGAGGAGACCCACGTATCACTTGGTGGCAAGTTAACCACATTGGACCCCTGAAAGGGTCAGTGCTTCATTTTGGCAGGAATAGACACACAATCAAGGCATGGATTTTCTTTTCCTGCCTGAGAACCCTCGTCAGCACCACTGTTCAAAGGTGTTCAGAGTATTTACTCTATCAAATCAGGATCCCAAATAACATCTCATCAGACAAAGGCACCTACTCTGTAGCAAATAAAGTGTGAGAGAGGGCATCTGGCCATGGGATTCATTTGTCTGACCACATATTGCACCATCTTGAAGCTGCTAGCTTGATAGAGTGGTGGAATACCTTATTGAAAACACGGTTGGAGTATCAGTTTAGAGGCAATGCTTTGGGTCAGGGCATCACCTCAAAAAAGCAAGGTACACTTTAAATCAATGATATATATATATATATATATATTCCTGTGCCTCCACTAGTAGAATACATGGGTCTGGGAGCCAAAGGATGAAGGCAGGAGTCCCATCATTATTAGTGGCCCTCTCAGGAAATTTGTACTTCTTGTCTCTGTAACGCTGGGCTTTGGGAGTTTAGATGTCCTTACTTTCCAAAGGAGAATACTTCTGCTAGAAGATGTAGCAAGTCTCATTGAGCTATGAGCCACTGGCTTCCATTTGGACATTTGGGATTCCTGGTGTCTAGGGACCAGCAAGCAAGAAGAGATGCTGTTATTTTGACAAGAGGTAGTTGACTAATCAGGAGGATGTAGGTTTGCTGTTATAGATTATGGGCAGGAAGAAGGCTCATAGGTTATCTGCTTGGGTATCTTTTGGTACTCAGTTGCCCAATTGATGGTCAATGTATATTAACTCCAGCTTTAGAAGTGCGGGGTCATTAGGGTCTACCACTCTCCAGAGATGAGGGTCTAGGTCATGCCACAAGGACAGTCATTGACAGCAGCAGAGGTTAGGGGAATCTGGACTGGATAGTAGAGGAACAAAGTTGATAAGTATCAATCATAGCCCTGGGACCAGCTGCAGTGATGGGAATAGTACTAACCTTCTACTCCTCCTACTAACCTATATCTTTTTTTTTTTTTTTTGGTACTAGGGATTGAACCCAGGGGCATTTAACCACTGAGTCACATCCCTAGTCCTTTTCATATTTTATTTTGAGACAGGGTCTCACTAAATTGCTTAGGGCCTTACTAAGTTGTTGAGGCTGGCTTTGAACTCGTGGTCCTCCTATCTCAGCTTCCCGAGTCGCTGGGATTACAGATGTGCACCACCACACCTGGCTCTAACCATCTGTTAAGTTTCTTTCAGGAAGAGAAGCCCATGAGGCTACTGGAGGAGCTACTCTCAGAATTTACAAGAAGTTGAGGATCTGATCTGCATAAAGAGTCAACCGTGAAGGATGCTACCTACATACTGTCTAAATGTAACAGGTAAAAAAATTTAATCTTTACTCTTTGATTGATAATGACTTTAAATTTTTTTCTATATGACTGTATACCAATTAGATTTTCTATTTTGTGAACTCTTTGCTGAGATATTTATCCTTTGGAGTTTCAGTATTTACTGACTTATACAAACTCTTTATAATAAAAACAGATTAACTCTGTTAGATGTTTTACAGTCCTATGCCTGCTGCTTAATTTTGATTTTTTGAAAAGTGTCTGTCCATGTCACTGCATTTTCTAGGGAGGGATGATTGCAATGTGATTGTGGGGTTTGTATGAGCATCAGAGTCTTGATATTGTAGATTTAGGAGGGTCCTACGAAGTGCAATCTTCCCAAAGTCCCCACTCTTGGCCAATTCACAGAGTTCGACATTGGTTCTGATTTCCTGCCCATTATTGTTCTCTGTGATTTGCAGTGCTATACTAATTCCAACTCTGTGAACCTCTCCTCATGGGGCTCTAGGCAGATACCTAGCCAAAAGGCCAGACAGCCAGAACCACTGACTTCAAGCATCATTTGGCACTGACACAATGCTGCTGGGAACACAGCTCTTTGGACATCCACTGGGTCCAAATCAAGGCTATGTTCACCACTTCCACCACGCTGCTCTGGTCAGTGGCTGTTCCGGTGTTACCACCACCCAGGGTTCTGTCTGGCTGGGTCTCCTCCTCTCCATAGAGCTGGCAATGTGGATCCAGTGGGTCTCTTTTCTGAGTATGTCAAGGGAGTCAGCTGTTGTGGTGGGTTCCACCTACTTACCTAAACTTGGACGTGCTGCTGTCAGTCCAAGCATAAAGGTCTTGGCAGGCTGTGCTGTTGCTTTGCTTCACCTCATGCCTTCTGAGTCCAATCCAGAAATCACCATCAGATGCCAAGAGGTTTTCAATGAAATTTTCTATCAGTCTCTGCTCATCTTCAGACTCAATGCTGACTAGGTGGCCTCCATCCCTCCTGCAGGCTTCTTTGGCTTCTTCAAAGTTCAGTCTTCGAGAAGCATCATGGAAATAAATGACTTTATAACAAGGCCTCTGTGTCCCTCCTCTGCAAACCAGCTGCCCTAGAGAAAAAAGAAGACAACCTGTTTCAGTGTCCCAAAAAAGTATACCAGAGCAAGGATGCTCAGACGCATCTGAATGAAGCTAATTCTGGGTAGGAATTATGTTTACTTATCAGCAAACTGTTATGTCAGAGTTCTCAGAGAAAACCAATACTCCTTCCAACATAAGAGTTGTGATGATTTAAACTCTGATGCTCATATTGTGTAGGGACACATGTTTTGTTTGTTCCATTACTGACCCTTGAAAAGCAGACATTTTTATCTTGAAAAGAGAGTTTGATGAAGACTTATGGCTTTGCTTAAGGAACACTGACCATTTTATGTTATTAGGGAGTCTCAGGGGATAGTGTGGCTTAAAGTGAGTATCTCTGTTGAGGGGCTCCTTCAGGTACTAGAGGAGTTCTGAAGTTAGACATGGACTCCTCTACCCTGAACCCTCTGCCTATGCAGCAAGACTAATTTTCTCAGTCTCTGGTGTGGGCAGAAGCTAAGTGCATGATATCTATGGGGTTTTTTGCTACTGACATTCCCCTGACATAAAGCCAACAGCTAAGGTGTACTGAATTTTTCTTGTGTGCCATCACCTGTGGTAAGGGCATTACATTTACATATAGACTTTATCTCATTTAACCCTGCTACTGATGTAAATGTTGTTTATGTCCTATTTTACAAATAAGATAATTGAGGCTCAGAGAAATTGAGTAATTTGGCTAAGGTCACATAGCTATGAGCAGCATTGCACAAGTCAGAATTAAGATCTGATTATAAAGTCATGCCAGTACCTCTCAGCTATACCACTGACTCCCCACTTCATCCCAGGCTTGGGTTGCTTTGGGAGTCTGTGTAGTGTGTCTCTCCTGACTGACATCTGAAGGGCTGAAAATTGTTTCCGACAAATGGATGGAATTCTATGGAGAATGACAAATTGTTCTTAGCACACATTGCCCCACCTTGTGTATGGGTGAGTGAAACCCGCTGCAACCTCAGTCGCATTACTCCTTTGTTTACTTTTTAAATTTTTGTCTTTTTTTCCCTTTCATCCATCACTCCTTTGTTCAATCAACATTTATTGAGTATACCCCTTTTGCCTGTCAGGGTGCTAGGTGCTGGGAGTACAGAAATAAATGCCAATTCCTAGCCCAGGGAAGAACACAGCATCTGATCTAAATTGTACAAAATGAAAACCACATTTCAATAAGGAGAGTATTCTCTACAATGACAGAGCCAAATTGTGGGCTGTGGGAATGAATTGCTACCACAGAGGAAGGGGTAAAGGACTTTGGTTTGGGAACCTCTTGCCAGACTTTCTGGAATGTTCTCATTTCCCCAACTTGTTTTGCAGTGATGCAGGGAGCCCGATAGTTTTCATTCTTCCTAATATTGTATGGAATACAGGGCAAAGTCCACAGACAATTAACTACCTTATTTTTTTTTTTAAAGAGAGAAGGACAGTGAGAGAGAGAGAGAGAGAGAGAGACAGAGAGAATCAATTTTTATTTAGTTTTTCACATGGCTTTCATTGCTCTGACACTTAGTTGTGTACGTGGGTGCTGGGGTTTG
>PVKS010036804.1:0-19078 GCA_004027875.1 Aplodontia rufa
GACACAGAAATGTAGATGGCTTCAGAGGTGGTTGCACAATCATGTCATCCTACATACAGAGTGCTTCCGAAGCAGGATGATGTTAACTTCCAGACCACTGTGACAAATTATCAAGCACATGATACAAAATAAACAGTAAATGGGTTGGAATACTGCTGAGTGGTAAGGTGGCACAGGTGTCAATTTCAACTTCTGATAATCACAGGAAAAATACCTGATATTCTAGAATCAACGTTCTTTTTATAAATGGATAATATTTGCATTCCTAAATATGAAATGTAAGTAATATCACAAACTTAGATTCTCAATGATATTTCAAAGTTTGAGAATGCTTATTCTATTCTACTTATATAAACTTCCTATTAGTACATACCATTACTTGATGAAAAAAAAGAGCATACACAGCAAGACAAGTAGATACATGACCATAAAATCAATTGCTTAGTATGCAAAGAAATGAGGATCACAAATTCAGCCCCAGACTCAGAAATTTTGAGATGGCCTAAATGACTTCTCAAGAGATACTCACAATCGACCTTTAGTTCTCTAAGTTAAGCTGATTTTACTCAGCATAATTTCTTCCATAGCCACCCATTTACCTTCAAAGGCTGCAATATCATTATTTCTAGTTGCTGTGTAAAATTCCATGGTATAAATATACCACAGTTTTTGGATCCATTCATCCAGTAAGGGACATCTGGATTGTTTCCATAGTCTAGCAGTAGTAAATTGTGCTGCGATGAACATAGATATTGCTGTGTCACTATAATGTGCTATTTCTTAATCCCCTGAAAAGATACCCAGGAGTGGAATAGCATGGTCGTATGATGGGCTCATCCCTCTTTTTTTAAGGATTCTACATTCTGCTTTCCAGAGGGACTGAGTAAAATCAGCTTAACCCAGAGAACTAAGTCTCGAATGTCTCCACTCATCTGTGGAGCTTGAGACTAGACCCTGGTCAGTGAGAAAGTTGGTCTATTATCATGTGCTAAATCTAGATAAGGTGTAATGATGTACAACATAATCCTTCTTTAGAGATATTGTGGGAAGGGGAAGGGAGGGATCAGGTTGGGTAATTGAGGGGGGACACACCTGCGGTAATTCTAATGTTCAGAATCTATACACATTTTATGTTATTTTGTAAAAATTATGTATGGTTGTTCAATAAGAAATTTCTCAATAAAAAAAGAGTAATGAAAACCACATTAAGATAACATTTTACGGCACTCAGAATGGCAACGATGTAGAAAATAAACAATAATAGATGATGGCCCCTGATTCACATCAGCTTCACCTTAACATTTTCCACCTTCATTATTATTTTTACACCTGTTTAAGGAGTTTAGAAATTTGAAGCACATGGGATAAATTCTAGAGGTAGAATTGACTATGTCTGATTCACTTTTTGGTATTTGATTTATGTGCTAAATACTTTCAGATCAGTCTTAAAATAATCATCTTATTTATAGTTTTTATATCTCTCAGTAAAAGAATACTTCTCGAATATGAAGAAAAGAGATGCAGAAACTCTCAAAATAACATCTCAGGTAAGACATCTGACCATGAATTAATCTTGGTGGACATATCTTAAGTAAAACCATAAATGTAGGAATATTTTCATTACAAAAGTTATACTAAAATTCAAATAGTGAATTGTATTTATATTTTCTTGATTTCTTAATGATTTTAATTCAGAATTATACAAGGAAGTAATGCTACAATTGTACAACTAAATCAGGGTTATCTAGAGAAAATATCCCATCACATATTCTGGCTCCCAAAATCATCCTATATTTTTCTAAAAAAGAAGAAAAATATTTTTCCATTGATTGTGGTTTATTCCCTGAATACTTCCATTTTACCAAATTAGACATTGTGGGAATAGGATAGAAGACCCTGAAAAAAACCCTCAAATCTTTTTTATTGAGAAATTTATTTGTTGAACAATCATACACATTTTAACAAAATAATATATACTGTATAAAAATTCTGAAAATTGGATTTACGCTCAAGAAACCCTCAAATCTTTAAACATCTGATTTTTGACAAAGGGGGACAAAATATGACATGAAGGGGAGACAATCTCTTCAATAAATGGTGTTGGAGAAACTGGACAACTACTTGCAGAATGTGGAAATTAGACCCATATCTGTCTCCTTGCATGAGAATCAAACCAAAATGGATTAAGGAGCTAGGAATTAAATCAGCTACACTGCAACTGATGGAAGACAAATTAGGTCTAACACTTCAGCATTTGGGAGCACGCAAAGACTTTCTCTCAACATGTCTCCTAAAGTGAAGGAACTAAAGTCAAAAATCAGTGAATGGGATGCCATAAAGCTAAAAAGCTTTTGTACTGCCAGGGAAACAATCAAAAGAGTCAAGAGGTTTCCAATGGAAATGGAGAGAATCATGGGCTATGATTTCTCGAACAGGGGCCTCATATCCAGAATCTACAAAATCCTCAAAAATCTCAAATACAAAAACACAAACAACCCAATCAATAAACGGGCCAAAGAGCTAAATAGAAACTTCTCAACAGAAGACATTGATCAAGCAAATGAATACATGAGAAAGTGCTCCAAATCACTAGTAAGCAGAGAATTGCAAATGAAAACTACATTAAGATGTCACCTTATGCCAGTCAGAATGGCAAAAATGAAGGAAATAAACAATAATAGATGCTGGAGGGGCTATGCAGAGATAAGCACACTTACATGCTGTTGGTGGAGCTGCAGACTGGTACAGCCCCTTTGGAAAGGAGTGTGGAGAATCCTCAAAAAAATAGGGATGAGCCCACCATAAGACCCTGCTATTCCACTCCTGGGTATATTTCCATGGGATTTAGAATCAGCACATCATAGTGACACAGCTATATCTATGCTCATAGCAGCTCAATTTACTACTGCTAGATGATGGAAACAACCCAGATGTACCTCACTGAATGAATGGATCCAAAAACTATGTTACATATATACCATGGAATTTAGCATGGTAATTAAATGATATTGGCGCCTTTGAAGGTAAATGGATGGCTATGGAAGAAATTATGCTGAGTAAAATCAGCTTTACCCAGAGAACTAAGGGTCGATTGTCTCCACTCATCTGTGGAGGTTGGGACTAGACCCAGTACGAAAGTTGGTCTATTATCATTTGTTAAATCCAGAAAAGTTGTAATGTTATATGACATAATACTTTTTTAGAGATATTGTGGGAAGGGGAATGGAGGGATAAGGGTGGGATATTGGGTTGCTCTCCTGGGGGTAAATTTATACACATTTTATTTTATTTTCTGGAAACCTTGTATGGTTGTTCAAAAGTTTAAAAAAGTTAAAAAAGAGTAAAGAAAAGGGTAAATATTCAATCTTAAAAAAGAGATACTCAAAAGGAAAAAAGGAAAAAAGCATTGAAAAGGAATAAAAAAGAATTCACAAAGTAAAAAGCAGTTAAATCCTACAAAAAAGAGAAATGTGAAAGCAACAGGACTTATCTATTCAAATGTTGTACACTTGTGCTGTCATACAGCAATCTTCAAATAAAGAAAATGAAAAGGAGTAATAGTGTGTGAATATGATATAAATTTTTCTAGAGGAGATACTGCAGAGAAACAAGTTTTTCAGAGCTTCACTTCTAAGGTTTTTCTAATAAATATGCAATGATTAACAAAAAATGGAAATATTTTCTCATTAAAATATTTGAAAGAACAGATTCAGACCCTCCATTATTATACATAAAAAATAGATACCGTGAAAAAGCCATGAGAAAAGAGGCTGTGTGCTTTCAATATGTAGAGATATTCTATTTTCAATAACAGATCTCAAAATGATTGTCCCACATCTGAGTGAGAAGTCTTGTTCCTCTGCAGCTGGTGCTCTCCAAATGCTAAACAGCCATATAATCAAGGATCTTTCTTTTATGATCAGTGAGAAAAGTCAGACCTTAACACTTTTTGGATCCTCACATTCCTTTGACACTTTCTCCAATTTCCATTCTGCTCTCAATTTGCACCTTCCTGTCTGCTGCTATGCAGTTGAGGGGTGAAATCTAGGACCACACTCTGACAGCTGGAAGGAAAACCTGTCTTCCTTGCAAACATTGGTCTGAGTGTCCTGGAACCTAGCAAGCCTTTCAAATCAGAGGAGTAGGAAATGAATGAAAATGTTGAAATATTCTATAAAATCCTCTTCAGCAGCAACATTGGAACCCCTGTTCATGCCACTGTGAAAAATAGTCTTTCATCAACATTCACCCTATCCCAAGATACCTGGTGAGGTCCCTCAGGAAATACCTTGGATAGGTGGTTCTGTTAACACACTGATACTGGGCTTCCATCACAAATATTTGTTCCTCCTATTTCTGACACCATGATACAGTACTTAGCATATGTCAATTTGCTGGCCCAGTGTCCTGAAATTCATAAGGAAAATGCCCCGTATTTTGCTCCTTAAATCACATGCAATAGTCAAAAAGTGCTGTTAGGGGAATACCTCATGTGTGGGAGAGGAGTTTTGTTGTTCTTCTCACTTACACATGCTAGACATTGAGGCACACGAAGCTCTGTAGATGTGACTTGCTCAGGCCATTGTAGAGGGAAAAAGCCAAGCGTCATTGGTGAGGGGAGATTCACACTCACAGCGGCCATCCTGTGGACACAGTCTGGGAAATGCTCCCTAATCCCATACATCCCCTTGCCCCTGGGATCCAGCTCTATTACCTGTTGTTGTCATCACTGTCATTCACACCACATTGGCCATGAGGGAGCATACGCCGCACTTTGGCCACATTTCCGGAACACACAGCCTTCTGGATCCTGCTCTCAGTTTTGTAGCCCACCTGGCCTCTGGGTGAGTGGAGTCCACAAGAAGTGCCCCACCTAAAGCACAGGCACTCCATCCTCAGGCTGGTGCAGGAACCATAGAGTCGCTGATAATAAGTCAGCCCACCAATGCCTTTCCTCTTGGCAGAGGTCAAGGCTCAGAGGTACCTCGCACTGGCTTGGACAGAAACCTCACCAGCGACTCAAATCAATAATTAGATTCAAGCCAACTGTGTCTCTCCATAGTGCCCCAACAGCACAGCTCTGTGCTTTGGTAGCTCTGAACTCCCCAACAGTGGTTGCCAAGCGACAGGGCCAGATTCCAATGCACATGAATGCTCCTACTGGGTTCTGATTGGCTGAGGAGTGCAGCAACATCAGCATGTGCATGTGCATTACCAGCAGGAGACCAACTGAAACTCAGACTTTTCCTTCAGTTGGTGAGCCTCAGCAGCTGTTGGCTGTTTGTTACGCACTATCAACACTGGCTCTCACCACTATGGAAGCAGCCATGATAGCTGAGGGGTTGTTTGTGAAACCTTTAAAGCTCTGTTTGCTCTGGCACTGGGGATTGCAGGTTAGGTTGTCTCTGGGCCCTTGGCACAGGCCTGTCTTCCCAGTGTGTGGAATACTCAGGCAGGAAACGTGCACCTTTCAAGCCAGAGAACAGAAAAGAACAAAACACTCCCTCCAGAGTGTGAGGCAGAGGAGAGAAGGTGGTCTCTGTGTGGTAGGGTGCCCCTGGGATCATCCTCAAGTCCTAGGTACAAACCTGAGTGAACCCTAGCTCTTGTTCAGCAACCACTCCTAAGGTGTTTAGACATATCTCATTCCTTTATTCCCAGTCTTTAAAGTCAGCCCTCACTTTTTTTTTGTATTGTCCAATAATGCCCACTCAGGGGAATTCTACTGGTTGGGAAAGATGCATTTTTTTTACTCTTTAGTTAGTTCAGACTGTAGAAAACTCTATGATCTCTAGTTGTGAGGCGCTCATACAGCTGTAGATTTAAATAGGAATCAACAGGGTGTAAGGGCTATGCACCAACATGTGGCCTTCAATTTGCACAGCCTCTGGGCAAAGTATACATATGAGACCCATCCTAAATCATGCAGGGCACTCTTTCTGTGACTGCTGCAGGAACAGTTGGCTCCCTGTTGCTAGGTCTCCGTATCCAAAACTTTTTTCAATTTAAAATCTTTTGCCTCTCATATGTAACTTCTCATTCATCTTGTGGAAACCACATAAGTGACCCAAATCATTCACTTTGAGTCAAGCCTACCAATTCTTTCCACAGTGCACTAATAGCACAGCTCTTCAGTTTGGTAATTGTGAAGTCCAAAACAGTGTTTGACAAAATGACGGAGCCAATGTAAAGGACTTGTGAATATTTCTGTTAAGTTCTTATTTTCAAGTTCTGATCTTTATGTGTCAAGAGATCATGTTGTTGTAGATTATTTTAACTTAGGGCTATGTAGCATTCCTTTCTAGTCAGAAAACCAGTACGAGGTTCACTACTTCTTGAAACTGTTGAAATTCAGTTGGCTTGTCACAGCTTTCATGGATTGGCTATGAGACCTGTCATTCTCAAAATTCTTTTGTCATTTATTGCTCTGTCCCTCTCAATTGATTCATCTTGATGTCCTGTAGTGCTCACAAGTCACATTCATTGAGTCTGAACTTCCTTTCCTGGCTTGGCACATACAAGATGCACAGCTGCCTAAACGGTTTTTTCTCTCTTCATCTTGTTTCACAGAACCTTGGAACATTTCTAGTACAATCAGTTCTTCCTGTGCTACAGCATCGCCCCAACTCCCATGATACCTGTCTACTCTGCCTGTGCTACTCGGTGATAGATATTTTATCCCTTATTAGCCCTATGCCCACTGACAGGCTTTCCTTTATTAAACTCCTTGAGCTTGAAGGTGTCTCTGTGTGCTGGGCTAATTATGAACACCTTCAGATTGTATTTACTAGACGTTGCTGATTTCCTCTTGTCTGTAGTTGAAGAGCTATGTGTGTGTCCCTCTATTTGACACATGCTCTCTGAATATGTGGCCTGGGTTGCACTGTTTATTTTGGTGTAATTAAGTATATTGCTTTGTGCGTCTTCGAGATTTTGTTATATGTTGGTATAAAATGTGGCTTTTGTTGCTTACAATTCTCAGGGATAGACTTACTTTTGCTAAATGATTCTTTTTGCTTTTAGGTATGTAGACCTAAAACCATCTCTTGAACACTCTAATTTTTTAAAATTTTATTTCTTGAGGGAAGCATTATTTTTAGAGTGATTTTCTTTGTGTACTTTTTTTTTTACACTTGAAGAGGAGGACTGTCTCTCGTCACAAGGTGGGTTTTAGTGAGGGAAGTTGTCTCAATGGCTCCCAAAGGTGATTGGACTGGCCTGTGAGAAGTGGAGCATTTTACACCTCCATGTTGTTGGTCAGACCCACCTGTCCAAATGGATGGCACCTTCACAAGGACATCTTTGATTCTCTGAACAATTCCTGTCTCTCTTGCTTCCATCTCACCACCACTGCCCCACCCAGACTTCCCACGGGAGTCACAGAGCTGTCCACACCTGGAAGAGAAGCAGACTGTGTTTGCAGCCTCCTGGTGCACGTGGCCACCATTCCAGACTGGCTTCTGCCACTGCAAAGTGTGAAGTAGTGGTACAATTTCCACGTTCATTTACTTACACTCCATCTCCCTGATTTGCAAATACCCATTATGAAGAGGCTTTTCTTCCATGCAAAGAGCAATAAACGGGACTTTTGTGTGCCTGTGTGGACAGCCTCAATTTCCAGCATGCTGTGATTTGATCATATGATGTAAACATTTGTGTTTTATAAAATTTACTTTATTTTCATTTTTTTACTTTGAATTGTATCCTTTTGATTAGTACCTGAATAAATGAGAAGCTTCTATCATTGAACTGTGCAGGCTGTTACTCAGTGGAGGCCATGTGTCCTCTCCCCATGTGTTGGCCCTGGTGGTGTCACCCTGGGTGCTACCTTTCCTCATCCTCACGTGTCTGTTCCCTGCTGTGCTTCTGATGACTTCTGCCTCAGTGCCTTTTCTCTTCTCTCCTCTCTTTCTCACAGCCTCACCTCCTAAATCCTTCCCTCCTCCTGGCTCCTCCTTCCTCTTCCTGTCTTTGTCCCATCTAGTCCTCCTCTCCCCGAAAGCCCCTGGTCAGCCTTGGGCTCAGGGATTTATAGATGCACCCGGCTTTCCTTGCAGCCACCCTTCCTGAGTGGGTTTTTGTAAAATGTAAGGAGATGTACATTCTCTCCAAATTTAAAATGCAATTCAATCCTTCAACACATTTCTTGAAAACAATGCTCAGGTGCCCTGGACACCGGTCTCTTTACGCTTCCCACAAAATACTTCAAACAACTTGCAATGGCTTTTCCAACACCCCTGCACACTCCCCAACTCAGAGACATCCAACTCTATCTGGATCCCAAGGGAAGGTACCAAGCACAAACTAAGACTCCCAGAAACATCATGATACCCCTCAGTCTCTACCTCCTGCACCAACAAAGTGTGCCCCTCTTTCATTTATTGATTCTATCCGTATCACCTCTGAACCCAGCACCTCTCCTGGCATCCTCAGCCTTCTCCTAGCTTCACTCACATGCCATCCCTCTACCACTGGGCACACTGCAGGCCTCACTACCTGATGCTGGGACCATCCTTGCAGGACGGTAGCCCTGGCTACTGGCGCACACAAGTCCAGGCTCCAACCAGGTCAACGCAGCCATGATTCAGGAGGCCAAAAACATCCAGCATCCACAAATAAGACATGGAATCAGGGACAGCAGTGCAGCACACCAGTCCAGTTTTGGGATGCCTCTTCCTCTAAATCTCCCAACCTTGCATGGAAAACTGTTGTGTGAACAAACGAGGGCCATTCCTGCCCACTTGCAGGTACACCTTGCAAAATCATGCAAGGTCCCTCTGCTGCAGTAGCCCCTGCCCCAACAACCACTGCCTGACCTCGTGTCCTCAATGCTCAAGCCATTCATCCCACACCCAGCAACTGTTCCTGGTCCCTGAAGGCCTCCCCTGATGAGGAACCACATGCCCTCCCCATCCCTTGCCCACACTGGAGATTCCCTACCTTTTCCCGAGGATCCGCTAGACCCTTTAGGTCTGCCCTTGGAAGCCAGGTAGGTCAAATTCGCCAACTGCCGGCTTGGATGGGCCAGCCATATGCAAGGGGGACTGCCACCCTCGCAAGGCCACGGCCGGGAACATTGAAAACTTACCAGTGAAGTAACAAGAAAGAGGATCCTGGTGTGCCCTACCCCGCTGCTTCCAGTGTCAAAATTGTGTTCTTTAGTTTTTCCGGGACACTGAGGACAACAGAAACATGTCCTATTCCATGCCGCTGTGTCTTCTTCTGAAGCCTCCTGGATGAAATGCCTCCACTTTCAAAAAGCGCTTGTTCCATGTGCATTGACTTGAGGGCCTAGGGCCCAAGGGACATCCAAGTGTGTAGGCATGGGTGGGGCCACAGTGGCTTGGGGCGAGGGGTGTGGCCTGTGACTGGCATGGGTTCACCCCCTGTCTCAATGGGAAAAGGAGAAATCAGAACATCAATGCACACCCCCTTGATTGCACTCACCATTTTAAGTCATACACGCTACAGGGCTCAGAGATGCTCACAGTGTCTTTTGGGATATTCGCCCTTCAGGGTTCTCTGCAGGGCGCAAAAGTTTTGCAGGTATCGGAGACTTTCAGGCTACCCAGAAGAGCCTGGCTCTAAGGCGGATTCAGGGATGATGGAAGAAATGGGGACAAACTTACAAAAGTGGTGCTTGGAGCTCAGACAGGGAGCCAATAATCCCAGAAGCATTGCGGCCTGGACAGCAATGACAGGTGCACTGATCAAGGCTGCTGCTCAGGCAGTGTTGAAGTTCACAGCCAACTTAGAGGAAGGAATTTCAATCTGATGAGAGACTTGGATTCCATTTTGGGTCCATACTTTGGAGGTGAGTGCAGATGAGCACTGAGGGTGCCTGCTATGGACAGAAATTGAAGCAGTGCGGGGTGGCCAAGTTCTGTGATTTTTGCAGCATTTTGCAGCAGATTTGACCCAGAGAGACAAGGCCAAACTCAGAAAAGACTGTGGTGATTGGCTTACATCATTTCCTGAAAAAATTCTTGAACTCCCTCTTTTCATTATTCGCATATTTGTGGAGTAAACACTCTTCCAAACATGCATGTAGCTATTGGACCCATTGGGAAACACACACCTGCATCGTGATCTCTATTTACTCCTGTTGAAGGTTTGCTTATCCTAATGACAAATCTTCTCTTGACACTCTTCTGAACCACATCCGTTGTCATCTGTCCACGTAATGTGTTCACCCACGTATCTGCAGTCCCAAGACCAAGCCACAACTCTTGATTTCTAAACTTTCTCATTTCTCTTGTCGCACCTTTCCCATTTCAGTCTTTCCATGCATGATCACATACCTCCATGAAGAAATCAAAAGGCTGATGCATGTGTAGTTACTTTGTTTCACCCTGACACCACCGGCAGGTGCCACAGCTGCAATTTCCAGTGGCCCCACAAATCCCATCTCTTCTCTGCATCACCTCTTACTCTTCATTTCAAACACTCACCTCACTCGCGTGCAATAACACTGTTCCGTAGATTGCCTGGCTTGCACCCAGTGGACATTTACTCCTCAGGGATTTGCAAGCAGGGAATTGCAACATCAAATCATGGCCAGAAATGGGGATCTGGTGAATTTCTGTGACCTTTCTCTTTTTGAACATGCATGCTGCTTGAGTATACTCAAAGTGCAATGAAAAACTTCCTATGTCCTCAGTTTTCTTCTGGAAGGGTTGTGGTCGATCCATGAGGGGCATTCTGTCATGAACTAACTCCATTTCAAAGGATTCTCCTGCTAATGCCATTACCTTGGTAATTAAGTCTTAATCATTTGAAAGACCCGGGGCAAATGGTGAGAATCTCAGAACCTAAACCTTCGGAAACACCAGGCCTCCCTGCTTGGATTTCCTCCGAGATATCTACAAAGCCTTTGGCCAAGCTCCATAGCCAAGGAGCAGATTTGGATTATGGAAAACACACCTCCAGCTACACCTCCTTAGATTAGGTCCCAGCATCAAAACTAACAAGTGTAATAAATACACAGGAAAATCAAATGAGCAATTGTGTTCCATCTTCCAAAGAAGGATGAGTAAGAACAATGATAATGATCATTACAGTTGGTAAGTATTCCACGTATATGCGTATAGGAAAATCCTCTGTTTTGCCACAATCAATAATTTGCTGAAGTCACTCAAATGGAAACAGACAGAAAAAAAGCAACCATTTAGCAGACACAGTTTTTTACGGATCTCCCACATTTTTAAGGCAAAGTCAACGAACTCAGAGGCCTAGAGCCTGAATACATATTGCACACAGGATACCGTATATCATCACCAAAATGTCATGTTGCACACAGTGCCGAAATACAGCAGCCGAGAGACCTCTGTTTATGGTTCAAAATGGAAAGAATGAACAAGAAAAAGGTAGTGTTACAAAAAGTCTTTAGGGCCACATTTTTATCGTTCAGCTCAAGGAATCCTTAGCTGTGTGGATGCACACGCTTCTGCACATTCCCCCACACACTCACACACACTATATCTAAGATTAAATCGTTACCTATCTTTTAAATAACAAAAGGTAAAATGTCCAAATGACCATGAATTAGAAATACAGTTTAATACAGTCACACACCTACCAAGAGGAGGATATGGGTTTTGGTAAAATGTAAGGAGTAGTACATTCTCTGTACATTGAAAATGCAATTCAAGCCTTAAACACATTTCTTGAAATTAATGCTCAGGTGCCCTGCACACCAGACTCTTTACGCTATCCACAAAATACTCAACCAACCTGCAATGGCCTTTCCAACACCTCTGCACACTCCCCAACTCAGAGACACCCATCCCTACCTGGATCGAAAGGGATGGAACCAACCACAAACTAAGACTCCCAGAAACATCATGCTACCCCTCAGTCTCTACCTCCTGCACCAACAAAGAGTGCCTCTCTTACTCTTATTGAGGCTATCCATATCGCCTCTGAACCCAGCACCTCTCCTGGCCTCCTCAGCCCTCTCCCAGCTTCACTCACATGCCCTCCATTTACCTCTGGGCACACTGCAGGCCTCACTACCTAATGCTGGGACCAGTCTTACAAGACGGCAGCCCTGGCTACTGGCACACATAAGTCCAGGCTCCAACCATGTCAATGCAGCCATGCTTCAGGAGGCCAAAAACTTCCAGCGTCCACAAATAAGACACGGAGTCAGGGACAACAGTGCAGCACACCAGTCCAGGTTTGGGATGCCTCTTCCTCTATACGTCCCAATCTTGCATGGAAAGCTGCTGTGTGAACAATTGAGGGCCATTCCTGCCCACTTGCAGGTACACCTTGCAAAATCATGCAACGTGCCTCTGCTGAAGAAGCCTCTGCACCAACAAAAACTGCCTGACCTTGTGTCCTCAATGCTCAAGCCATTCATCCCACACCCAGCAACTGTTCCTGGTCCACGAAGACCTCCCCTGACCAGGAACCACATGCCCTCCCCTATTCCTTGCCCACACTGGAGCTTCCCTACCTTTTGCTGAGGCTCCCCAAGATCCTGTAGGTCTGCTGTTGGAAGCCAGGTACGTCAAATTCGCCAACTGCAGGCCTGGTTGGGCCAGCCATATGCAAGGGGGACTGCCACCCTCGCAAGGCCAATGCTGAGAACATTGAAAAACTCACCAGTGAAGTAAGAAGAAAGAGGATCCTGGTGTGACCTCCCCTGCTGCTTCCAGTGTCAGCATTCTGTTCTTTAGTTTTCTGGGACACTGAGGACAGCAAAGCATGTCTTCTTCCATGCCGCCGGGTCTTCTTCTGAAGCCTCCTGGATGAAATCTCTCCACTTACAAAAAGCGCTTGTTCCATGTACCCTGACTTGAGGGCCTAGGGCCCACTGGACATCCGAGGGTGTGGCCATGGGTGGGGCCACAGTGGCGAGGGGTGTGGCCTGTTACTGGCATGGGTTCCACCCCCCTGTCTCAATGGAAAAAGGAGAAATCAGAACATCAATGCACACCCCCTTGATTGCACTCACCATTTTAAGTCATACACGCTGCAGCCAATAGAGATGCTCACAAAGTCTTTTTGGATATTCACCCCTCAGGGTTCTCTGTAGTGCACAAAAGCTGTGCAGGTATCGGAGACTTTCAGGCTACCCAGAAGAGTCTGGCTGTAAGGCAGATTCTGAGAAGATGTTAGAAATGGGGGCAAACTTACGAAAGTGGTGCTTGGAGCTCAGACAGGGAGCCAAGAATCCCAGAAGCATTGGGGCCTGGACAGCAATGACAGGTGCACTGAGCAAGGCTGCGCCTAAATAAGTGTTGAAGTTCACAGCCAACTTAGAGGAAAGAATTTCAATCTGATGAGAGACATGGATTCCATACTGGGTCCATACATTGGAGGTGAGTGCAGATGAGCACTGAGGGTGCCTGCTATAGACAGAAAGAGAAGCAGTGCGGAGTGGCAAGTTCTGTGATTTTTGAAGAAGTTTGCACCAGACTTGAGCCAGAGAGACCAGGCCAAACTCAGAAAAGACTGTGGTGATTGGCTTACATCATTTCCTGAAAAAATTCTTGAACTCCCTGTTTTCATTATCCGCATATTTTTGGAATAAACACTCTTCCAAACATGCTTCCAGCTATTGGACCCATTGGGAAACACACACCTGCATCGTGATCTATATCTACTCCTGTTGAAGGTTTGCTTATTCTAATGACAAATCTTCTCTTGACACTCTTCTGAACCACATCCGTTGTCATCTGTCCACGTAGTGTGTTCACCCATGTACCTGCGGTCCCAGGACCAAGCCACAACTCTTGATTTCAAAACTTTCTCATCTCTCTTGTCCCACCTTTCCCATCTCAGTTTTTCCATGCATGATCACATACCTCTATGAAGAAAACAAAAATTGATGCATGTGAAGTTACTTTGTTTCACCCTGACACCACCAGCAGGTGCCACAGCTGCAACTTTCAGTGTCCCAAAAAATCCTATCTCTTCTATCCATCATCTCTTACTCTCCATTTCAATCACTCACCTCACTCGTGTGCCATAACTCTGTTCCTTAGATTGCCTGGCTTGCACCCAGTGGACATTTACTCCTCAGGGATTTGCAAGCAGGGAATTGCAACATCAGATCATGACCAGAAGTGGGTGCCTGGTGAATTTCTGTGAGCTTTCTGTTTTTGAACATGCATGCTGGTTGAGTATACTCAAAGTGCAAGGAAAAACTTTGCCTTCCCTCAGGTTTCTTCTAGAAAGTTTGTGGTCAATCCGTGAGGGACATTCTGTCATGAACTACCTCCATTTCAAAGGTTGTTCCTGCTAATGCCATTACCTTGGTAATTAAGTCTTAATCTTTTGAAAGACCCGGGGCAAATGGTGAGAATCTCAGAACCTAAACCTTTGGAGACACCAGGCCTCCCTGCTTGGATTTCCTCTGAGATATCTGCAGAGCCTTTGGCCAAGCTCCATAGCCAAGGAGCAGAGTTGGATTGTGGAAAACACACCTCCAGCTTCACCTCCTTAGATTATGTCCCAGCATCAAAGCTAATAAGTGTAATAAATACACAGGAAAGTCAAATGAGCAATTGTGTTCCATCTTCCAATGAAGGATGAGTAAGAACTACGACAAATGATCATTACAGTTGGTAAGTATTCCACGTATATGCATATAGGAAAATCCTCTGTATTGCCACAATCAATAGTTTGCTGAAGTCACTCAAATGGAAACAGACAGAAAAAAAAAGACAACCACTCAGCAGACTCGTTTTTTTACGGATCTCCCACATTTTTTTGGCAAACTCAACCGACTCAGAGGCCTAGAGCCTGAATACATATTGCACACAGGATACCTTGTATCATCACCAAAATGTCATGTTGCACACCGTTCCGAAATATAGCAGCGGAGGGACCTCTGTTTATGGGTCAAAATGGAAAGAATGAACAAAAAAATGATAGTGTTACAAAAAGTCTTTAGGGCCACATTTGATCGTTCAGCTCAAGGAATCCTTAGCTGTGTGGAAGCACACGGTTTTGCGCACCCCCCCCCCACACTCACACACACTATATCTAAGATTAAATCGTTACCTATCTTTGAAATAAGAAAAGGTAAAATGTCAAAATCACCATGAATTAGAAGGAAGGAAGGAAGAAGTAAGGGCTATCTCAATCCTTGATTTGAATTTAAACTACAGGGCCATAGTAACCATAACAGCATGTTATGGTATCAAAATACAACTGAAGACAAATTAAATAGATTAGTAGATTCTGAGATGAACCCCCAAAACATTAAGTATTTGATATGGTATAAAGGAGACAAAAACATAGTGTGGAAGATTTATAGCATGTTTAACAAATGCTGCTGGACAAATTGGACAGCCATGTGTAGACAACTTGAGATAGATCCTTACATTTCACCCTACACAAAATTTAAATCAAAATGTTTCGATTATCTGGATATTAAGCAAGCAAATTTAGATTTATTGAAAAAGAAGTAAAATCAATACTACAGGACACAGAGGTTGGTGGCACCTTGCTTAACAAAACTCCCATGGCAGAAGCAGTAGGTCAAGAATAAAGAAACAGGATGCATTTAAGCTTAAAAGCTTTTGCACAGCTAAAGAATTCATAAACAGTGTCAAGAGATTTCCAACAGAATGGGAGAAAATCTCTGTCTGCTACACCTTGGGTAGAGGGCTAATATCCAGAATATTCAAAGAACTAAAATAAAAGGAAACAACAAAATCACAAAGAATCCAACCAGTAAATGGGCTATGGATCTAAAAAGAAACTTCTCACCAGAGGAAGTTCAGATGAAAACCTATAAGAATATGAGAAAATTGCTCTACATCTTTAGCAATGAGAGAACTGTAAATCAAACTTCAATGATATTCCACCTCACTCCTGTTACAGTGCCAAAAATGAACAATATGAACAATGACTGATGCTGGAAAGGCTGTGGGAAAAGAGGAACATTGTCACATTGCTTGTTGGACTGCAAACTGGTTCTGACGCTCTGGAAAGCTGTTTGGAGACTCCTCAAAAAATTCGGGCTGGAAGTACCTTATGACCCACTTTTGATATTTCTCCAAAATTGTTGGAATTGGCATAATATAGAGATATGGCTTCATCAATGTTTATAGCAGCTCAATTTATTATAGCTAGACTATGGAACTTGCCTATATGCCCATCACTGGATGAGTGGATCCAAAAACTTTGGTACATATATACAATGGAATACTTTTTGGCCATTAGAGAACATGATATTATGGCTTTTGAAGCCAAATGGATGGAGATGGATAAATCATGCTAAGTGAAGTATCCTGAACTAAGAGAATCAAGGGTGAATGTTTTCACTCATATGTGGAACCTACAATACAGCCGGAGACACTGCGTTAGATGGATAAGCCAATAGTAACTTCAAAATATATGAATTTGTACACAAATGGGGAACCTTGAGGAACACCTGGAGTTGTTGGGAGGGAGGAGGAATTAGGAAGGACATCTAGGAGACTGAAGGGAGGGAGTGCAGGGGAATCAACACACACTGCTATATCTGACCTTCATGAGATGTTCATTTAACACAGGAGTTCTTTTGTGGGATACGTAGAACCATAAGGAACCCAAAGAGCAAAACCATGACATGACATCAGCCTTGGCTAACTATGTAAATATTCATTTATTCTTGATTGTTTGATAATGGTTTCCCCTAAATTGTAAGCCCATATTCAACTCCTAAAAATTCGGTCTATTGTTATTATTTAATTTTAAGAATGTATTACATATTCTGTATATCACTCTTTATGACAGTGTAATTTGGCAGATATTCCCCATAACCTTGTGGCTGAAGTTATTAAACGTATGTGATTTTCAGCAAACTGCATAGAATTAAGTATTGCACTAAGATCTACGATCCATTTTGTGTTAATTTCTGGATACTGTATAGATATAGATCTGTGTTCATTGTGTTCACATGAATATGCAGTCTTTCAAGAACCATATTTTAATATGCCATCCTTTCCCCCAATCACAGTCATTATGCCTTTTTAAAATGAAATACACAATTTATATGTGAATCCATTTCTGTAATAACCATTGAATTTCCTTCATATATTAGGCTTTTATAGCAGCATTTCACTATTTTGGTTGGTATATATTTATAATACTTGAAATCATCCCACCTATTCCTCACATTGTGCTGTGTTTTGAGGGTTCCTTTGATGTTTATGGATCCTTTGCATTCCCACTTGCTTTTGCTTAATTTTTTTGCTTTGTGTTGCTACACCTGTAACCAATGGCCTCATGCATTGTAGGCAACATCAGTTGCTCCAAGCCTGAGCTACATACCTAGGCTTCCTTACAGATTAAAAAATCAGCTTCTCAGTTAAAAATGAGATTGGAAGAATGGGTAGGAATGAAAATGAGAGAACTGACATTTCATTCATGACCTTTGGACTTCTGAACATTTCATATTTTCATTTATACAGGTCTCATTTATGTTTCAGCAATATTTTATTGTGGTGTTGCATTTTGACCATTATCCATCTTATCACATTTATGTATATTTCTGATGTTTTGATAAAACTATACATAGGTTCTTTCTGTCTTTTCTAAAATATATATTTACAAGATTAATTTGTAAAATGTTGGAAATTATTTTTCATTCCCCAACATAAAGTACTCGAAATTGTATTCTCTCTTGTTTTCTCCTGGAAACAGATTCCACTCCCCTTTGGAAAATACGAGATGTACTTTTGGCCTATGAAAGTCAAAGTGTTATTAAATAAAGTCACTGTGAATTATGTCAAGAAAAGAATATCAGTGTCTTACTAAAGGACCTCTCAGATGCAAGAGAACTTAACATAACATTAGAATATGAAAAAGTGCAACTAGAAGCAGAACTCTTCAAAGTCAGGTATGATATGATATCCTATTTTATTTTTTTTCATATTTTGTAGTGAGTATTGGATTTAGAGACACTAAAACCAGGAGACATATCCATAGAACTTTATATATTTTTCATTTTGACACAGAATATTTCTAATTTGCTTAGGTCCATGCTAAATTGCTGAGACTGGCCTTGAACAGGTGATTGATTGTCCCTGAGCTTGCAATCTTCCTGTCTCAGCCTCCCAAGTTACTATGGTTAACAAGATGCTATATCACATCTGGCTTGTTTTCCTCCTTAAAAAAACTAATGAAGTATTTCATTCACACTGTGGACAATTCAGGTAAGCTTGGTAATTAACTTCTTCTACTCAAGGTCTTGCCTCATCTTCTCAAAATTTCTCTTTCAAGATCACAGAGTATTTAATTTCATGAAGTCTATTTATTCTTTATATTTGGAGTCATATCTAAGAAGTTGTTTTCAAATCCAGTAAAACAGATTTATGCCTATGTTTCCAGCTATGTGCCGGTTTCATTTTTTACATTTAGCTGATGTATTTAAAGTTGATTTTTGCATGTGATATTTGGTAGCAATACAATATTTTCCTTTTCTTAGGTTATCCAGTTGTCCCAGCACCAATTTGGGGAGAAGTGACTATTATATTTTCAGTTATTTGTTTTGTTATGTCTCTTGGAAATTATTCATTTTAATGTTCCATCTTCTTTTCTTTTTTAAAGACAAGAGGACATTAAGAGAGAGAGAGTGTGAGAGAGAGAGAATCTGATTTTATTTGTTTCTCACATGGCATTCATTACTCAGTCACTTAATTGTGTACATGGGTGCTGGAGTTTGAATCCATGTACTCGCACAACTCAGACAAGCGCCACAACCATAGAGCCACCACTCTAGCACCAGCATTCCTAATTCTAATATGATGATCTGTGTGTTGATTGCTGTGACAGCACTAAACGATTGTGAGCTCCCAGTGGGAGCTTTTGTCAAGTAATATTTACATTAAATTATATATTTCTGCTCATCCTGAAAGACTTTATTTTCATCTTAATTTCTAAAGAATAGTTTTGAGGATAAAGTAACCTTGTTTGGCACCTGTCTTCTCTCAGACTGTGGTATACATGGTTCCAAGCTCAGTTGTCTTTGAATGTCTGTGCTAAGAAATTACTTGAAATACTAATTGGATTTCTGCAGATCTGGCCTTTTGCTGTTCTGTTCCAGATTTTAGAATTCCATCCTTATTGCCTATAC
>PVKS010036805.1:0-19079 GCA_004027875.1 Aplodontia rufa
CCCTCCCCATCCCCCTCCCAGCCTCCTAGAGAGCCATCGCCCTATTACTCTGAAAGTCATTCAATTTAAAGTTTTGTTAGATTAGCCATCTACCCTACTGCTTCCCCACATATTCTAGCATCAACAGATGAGAGAAACCATTCGCCCTTGTTTTGTTTCCCCCTCAACTGTATCTCTATATACTTCTAATTTAAAAAAAAAACAAGCAAAAAAAAAAGAAAAATCTTTTAATCAAGAAGGCAACTTTAAGTACACTGAGGTTAACTTTAAAAATAAAAATATGTAAGACTGTGCAAAAAGAATAAAAAAAATAAAAAAATGAGTTTATAAAAAAAAAAGAAAAATCCTTTGTGTGTAGGGAGAGGAAATAAACTTGCCTGTGATATCAAATCCTGTTTCAGTGGGGAAAATGTTTCCTACTTATGCCCTGATTCCTGCCATAGGAGTGGCACTGAGACTTCTACAGACGTATGATATTTGAACAAAGGGCTGGAGCTGTGGATCAGTGGTTACTGCACTTGCCTGGCATGCACGAGTACGAGAGTTCAAACCCCAGCACCACGTATACAATGAAGTCTGGGAACAATGAAGGCCACATGAAAAACCAAATAAAAATTGTTTCTTTCTCCCTCCCTCTCTCACTGTCCCTCTCTCTTAAAAAAAGAAATTTGAACAAGCTATACAGAATTACATTATAAAAATGTAAATGTTTAATCCTTTTGTCAATATATATCAAAGAGTAACAAGGGATGATAGGAAGGGAGGAATAGGGGAAAGCTTGGAACCGAGATAAAAAGGTACGTTCCAAGCATTTGTAAGTATGTCAATGTATATACCATAGTCATGTATATAAAAAATATTCTTCATAAGTATAAGAATTATGACACTGTACTTGGGTTTTTTTTTTGCGGGGGGCGGAATATAGGACCCACAAGAGAGGCAAGGTATTAGGGAAATGGGAGGAGGGTGGCAGAGGGAAGTGGCAGTGTGGGACTAGTGACCAAACTATATTGCTGTATTGTGTGCATCTAGGAATACATGACAACAAATCCCATCATTATGTACAACTATAACACACTAATAAAAGAAAACTTAAAAACAAAACAAAAAAAGGTAGGAACAAAATTATAGCTCTTTTGTAACAGTCATAAAGCACCTAGATGGTCAACTAAAATTTAAATTGTTATTGAAGGTTTATGCATGTGATAAAAGTACAGTTTAAATATTATGTCACTGGGACAGAAAATTAAGGACACAAATTTTCTATATATTAAGGTTCATTTGAAATGGCACAATGTAACATCATTTCTTTTGCAATATGATTGAAACAAACAATAAAATGCTGAGCTAAACTAAGGTGTTATTTTGCATTTTCTAGTATAACAAACAAAATCCAAACAATGAAGTTGATTGAAGACAAATTTGAATATACAAACTGATGAATTTACGATCATCAAATATTTCACTTTTTTATGATTTACAGCTGTGTTTAAATAAATCTATCTAATTATACTCAAGCCTGCCATGTAATCACAGACTAATCCCATTTGCATGCTTAGAAAATGATAACAATAAGCTCCACTGGGCAACAAAGATTTAGATAAACAAATTGAGAAGTTTCTACATTAATCCTAGGTATTTTTTTTTCTGATTTTATTTGGCTCCCTGCTTCCAACAGATCATGTTTTTGACCTTAAACCAAAAGTAAGACAGACAGATAAGTCAATGCTTGACACTTTCCCACAAAGACTGGACCATCTGGACGCTTTATATTTGTAACAGGTGCTTCTGGGATTTAGAGCCTAATTCTGGCCCAGATTCTGTTCTGTATGGGTGACTCTGTTGCTATGTGCAATTGTGCATTGCATTAATTGAAGAGAATAGAAAAGGCCAAGTACAGCAATTAGTCAGTTGGTCATGCAGAAAAGAGTCTGGTGGCTTTGAGCCATGAAATGTTGAACGCACAGATGCACAGTACCATCAGTTTTGCTCTCTGTGGTATGCTCCTAGTGTGTGACAGGTAAAATGCCTTTGTGACTTGATCCCAGTTTTCTGTCCCCTTTTAAAACAAATTACATTTTGTAACCACAAAGAAATGCTTATGTTACGTATCCTAAAAAATCAGCTCTATTTGTACAATATGTTTTGAATATTTAATATAATAATATACAACAGGCATAGTTGACAGAAAACTAAAAATATTTTTCACAAAAGGTTAATATGTGCTTTAGTCATGAAATATTTAAATGTTGTATTTGTTAAATAAAGTTGCGAATGTTAACTTTTCTCATTTATAAGTTATGATTATCACCAATAATCAAATTATATAATGAATAAAAACAATGATATACATTTAATTATTCCATTCAAAAAGGATCAAATCAACAAAGAAATAATAAAACAGCCATAAATGGTTAAGACCATTTTACCCTCTATATTTTTAAACTACTTTGTAGAAATTAATAAATAACATTTGCTATGCTTTATAATATTTTCAATGCATTTTTAGAGTGTTTCAAATATTTTACTCTATGGTTTGATGTGAAAGTATCAACTTTTAGTTTAATAATAATTTCAATACCTACTGCATGTCAGAATAATTCTAGGTTTGAAGCATTAAGCATTGAACAAACCATAAAACACCCCTACCCATGTGGAGCTTAACAGTTTCTAAGCAAGATAGTATATATTTATTGCTTGTTTTTGTTTTTTCACATAACAATAATGACAATGTGTAATGGTTGGAGTAACAAAAGCAAAGAGAATAAACTGAAATGGAAAAAATGAAAATACTACTTAGGACACTGAAGCCATAAAATAACTTTTAGAGGAAGTGATATTTACATACAGACTCAAACGGAATGAGAAAACACATACTGAAAATCAGTGGAGGGATGGAGCATCATAGGCCAAGGCATAAGCCAAAGGAATAGCAGCATGTTTATCTACAGACTCATTGTCTTGCATGTATTGTATAGGTATTACCTTTTGTATGTCAATCATACTTAAAATTATTTTTCAAAAAAGAGCAAGAGTCTTAAGGTAAAACAAGATTATTGTGGATATGTAGTACCTCCTGCGACCAAGACACCTCAGGAGGCACTTGACATTTTTCATTTTTTTCCGATTCTCTTATAAGCTGAATAATGTACTTATTAAACACTAAATGCCTGGAGCCAGATAAAATCATATTCAAATCCACACTCAGTCACATATAGATGCTTACTCATTTGTGAAGTAGAGATTATAACAGCAATAATATGACACTGTTGAGCAGATTTATGTGATAGCACAGCACTTCTTGGAAGACCAGATGTGTCCTATGCACTGTTTAAACACCAGCAGTCATAGCCATTATCATCACCCTCTTCTTCACAGCGGAAATAGTCAATCCCATATCCTGATGGGGAAACTGAAAATATGCTGAATCCTGGCTACTTTGTATGTTCTTGGATGTCTTTAACCTGCTTTTTAAAAATTAATTCTACCAATCTTTACAATTTTTCACTGTTCTCAGTAAGATTATTCTGAAATAATGTATTCCTTTAGAAACAGAAGTATAAGTATCCCAAAGTAAAAGCCATTAATTCTTTAAAAATAGTATATTTCCCACATACATTTTAAAATACATTTGAACTAAAATGATCAATGATATTTGTACTTTTATTGTATCTGGAGTGTGACTATCTGAAATCATTCCTATCCCTCAATGTATCACAGTTCATAAAATCTTACTTTCTTAGAACATGCAGTCAATCCCAAACTCAAATTCTCAAGGTCTTTGATGTACTTCTTTTAACATTCAAAGTATATAAGACTTTAATACACCAAGTTCTTAACAAAAATGTTTTTCTCTGAATAGTTTATTTAACATAAATAGAAATAAGGGAGGAGGAGGAGAGGAAGAAGAGGAAAAACCAGCAGAAGGAAAAGGATAAGAATGGGAGGAGAGGAAGAAGAATGAGGAGGGAGGAGGAGGAATTAACTGTAGTACCTTGGAGTGAAAAGAAAATGTGGGTCATTTCATGAGTTACCTCTTCCTTATTATTGTCAGAATGGCAGAGATTTCTGAGCAGTGATACCTTCTTTTCAGTCAATGATGTTTCTGATCCGAGGGCTACACCTCACTGGCATGGCTTTTTCCACATTCTAACTGTTAATAAGCCCTGATGGGACTTCCGTGTAGAATCACCCAGGTGCTAGACACCTCATGGTAGCAGCTCAGAAACCAGCTCAGACTACTGTGCCTGGGAGCTGTCCAAAGCTCTTGGTAGAAGCATCATATAAAACTACCCTCATGTGCTGGATTCGTTTTAAAGGGTAAAGGTTTGTGGACAGCAGATTTTGGTCCCTGAACTTCGTTGTGAGCTATAGAACTCTAGAATTGTGAAAGTCATGTTGAAAGAACTCTGGAAATCTGCTCAGAAAGAAAATATATTATTTTACATGGTATTACAATTCTTCATAATCTTTATTTTGAATTCAAATGAGGTACAGCACAGATAATTTGATTCCTTTAAATCAAGCAAGGTGTTATTTTCATCCACAATCACTAAGGTTGCAGTTTGCTTTGAAAGTCTTAGAAGTCAGAAATACTGTCAAATATTCAGTGAGTGGGACAGAAGAAAACAGAAAAATTCAGTTTCTGAACAATACAGGTAGATCAATTCATGGGTGCTCAAAGGAAATATTAAAATAAAGAGATTTTGTCACATGAAATTTTACTACATATTTGTACATAATTATACACATGCATAAATACACAATTCCAACCATTTGGTTATTCTAGGCACACATTCATCCATTGTTAATTCCAAGCAAAAAAAAAAATTATTCAACATCAGCCTCCAATAACTTGCCAATCTGTTTTTCTTTCAATACTTAACTGTATAAAATCTGTATGATTCTTACTGTGATTTCTTACCTTTTCTTTTTAACTGTGATTATTAATTTCATTCTATCCCATGGAATTTATACTTATAAGCAGTAAAATAATAATTTTCAAATTCTCACTTTACTCAATCATAGCTTATTTTTGCAGGAACCTCTTCTCTTTTGTTCTTTAATTTTCCTTCTGCCTCATGGCCTTGCATTTCATTCCTCTTTTGGAGAATTATCCTTTATGTTCTTGATATATATGCGTCAAATTGCTTTTCTGCACCTTGGTCAATCCTCTCTGTTGTCTATTTACTCTAATTTTTCTGTATACTATTCTATATAAATAACTCTTTACCTCCAAATTCCATATTTTCCTTCAATGTTGGCCTCAGAATGTCAAATAACTTTAAAGACTGTCGTTCCTGAGTAGCCTAGGATCAACCAAATTCAATATCATAACTGATTTGAAGGTCTTAATTTCCCAGTGCTATAGATTTTTAAATAATCTCTCCATTCAAATTTTCTTTTAGTTTCTTGCTTAGTATCTATTTTATCCATTGGGTTTTAAGCTCCATGGGTATGAAAATTTATTTAATTTTCCATACATTCACAAATACTGGAAGACAGAACACCCACTAAAATATTGGCTACTGGAATTAGCAAACACTTCTTTCCAAATTAAAAAGGGGTTTTACCTTAGTCCTGGTTAAAATATTTGACTCAACATTGAAAATAAATGTGAAAATTTTTTGATACAACACAAATTTACCCTTTTATCTTTCCTTTATTTTTTCCTTATTTCAAACCTGACCTTTATATACACACTGTAACTTGTTTAAATATGTGTTTACTCATGCTGACCTTTCACATGAATTTACTAATAATTTTTTACCCTTCCAGGCATACAGTCCCATATTTTTTGTAGTTTCCCTTAAAACACAGCCTTTTTCATGTACCTTAACTGTTCTGAACCCATGTAGCACTCATGGTTCCTGCCTTTGTGGTCCCAATACACTGAATACTCAGGACACAGCAATGACCCTCCTAACTTATAGTACTAAGCTCAATAGCAGTGGGAGAAGTCCCTTAGAGTCACAGTCAGTACAACTGACACATAGTACACACAATAAATGATTGTTGAACGATTATCTTATAGTGAAGAAATTTCATTTCACTGAAAACACTAGTAACTCATATGTCCTGGGAAATAAGGATAACAAAGTTTTTTAATTTAAGGTGTATTTGCTTCTATGTAGAATTCTGTTGTTGCTTCTGTTTTTGTGGAAATGTGGATTAAACTATGGGCCTTGCCTAGGCCAGGCAAGTGTTCTACCACTGAGCTACATTCCCAGATATTTTTATTTTATTTTGAGACAGGCTAGCCTTGAGACCCTCCATTTCAGCCTTCTGACTAGCTGGAATTACAGACTTGTACTACCATAGCCAGCTGTAGAAAATATTCGAATCATTCAAGTTTTGCAAAATCACTCTTGTGAACAGTAAAACTTTATAGAATTACAATCATTAAAATGTATCTCACACATCCAAATTCAACTGTATAACAATATATATGTAAATGTACATCTATGGATATCAAATCTATGGATTTTTCTCATTATGTATAAGAGTACATAAATTGATACCAACACACAAACACACAAATATACATAGGTTTATACAGGTTTCTAAAGGAAAAGTAGGCTTAAGCAGAGCCTGTGAAAATTTTTTTTTTTCCATGAAAGGAACATGTCAGTATCAAATAACTATCTTGAGTCTACTTAAGAAAACAATATAGGCACTACAAAATATTGCAAGCAATACAACTGAAGAATGAAAAAAGTCTCTTCATCAATAATTAATTTTTCAAATGACAAAGTCACATGTAACTTATGAACTAAACACACTAAATTATATTATTTATTTAGATGATTTTCCAAGAAAACTTTGGTCTGAGATTATCAGTGTAAACTTCTATTAATAAAATTATATTCTGCCTATTAACTTACACATTTCTCCAGAAATGCAGCTTAGACACAGAACAAGAATTGGCTGAAATAGTGACATCTATTGTTAGCTTGGGGCTTTCACTTATTTCTAATTTTTCATAACTGTTCTTCTTAAGGCAATCTGTCCTTTGGAAAGAAGGTACTGACTGTGGGGCTGGAGCAGTGGCTCAGGGTTTCTGTGCTTGCTTTGCATGCACAGGGAGATGTGGGTTCAAACCCCAAAAGCACTTACACAATAAAGTGTCAGCGCAACGAAAGACACATAAAAAACTAAATAAAGTTGATTATTTTATACATATACATATGTGTGTGTGTGTGTGTGTGTATATATATATATAAAATCTGTCTCTCTCACTAGTCCTCTCTTTAAAAAAAAAGCTATTATTTAGTGATTTTGCTTATAATTTGCTATCATCTTAGTAAGATACATACAAGAATAAGAAATAGGAAAAAAGAAAGTTAAAATATTTAAGTATAAAAATGTCACATTATTAGGTGTATATTATTAAAACTACATAATTCTGAAAATAAATCAATTTAGAGAGGAAATAAAAAATGGCTAAAGAATTTGTAGATCACAAGTTGGAGAACAGACTCTTCAATTTAGGAAGACCCGCAATAACTTAGCCAGACCCTATCTCAAAATAAAAAAAAAAGATAAAAAGGACTGTGAATGTGGCTCAGTGTTAAAGCACCCCTGAGTTCAGTCTCCAGTAGAAAGAAAGAAAGAAAGGGAGAGAAAATTGTATTTCCTTTTCTTCAACTCTTAACATGTATGATGTTTTTATAAATATGTTAGACTCATGTGCTCCTTTCTCTATCCTTCGTGCTCCAGCAATAGAAACTCATGGGTTTCATTGAGAAGTTTATCTCTAGTGAATTTCACACTCAAATGGTATTGAAAAGAAACAGAAAAAAATGCACAGCTTTCTCTGTTCTTTGGTGAACTCATCAAGGCCAAATGACTAAGAATAACTACACATTTTCATAATTAATTTTATTATTTAAATTGCTCCAATCAATTGCTTTAGAATAACAGTCATTTTGTGCTTCTCACTTTTGGTCTACATGCTTCACTGAAATGTAAATATGAAACTTAATTCTTTAAAGGCACAAAGCAGAACCAATTGGTGCAATTGCCTGTAACTGAGTATTAATGGAAACAAGGTATCTGGCCAAATGACATAATGAACCTGTCCTTCTGACTCTGTCCTGTGAATTTGTGGGATGGAAAAGATTTAGAAAGAATTTGAAGAAATGTTTGCAATATTTTATCTAAAAAAAATGGTGCTCCTTCTTTATACCAAGACTTTAAAATAAACATATTCTATAGTCTCAGAACTTCTAATCTGGTGAGCCACAGTATGTGTAACTTATAGTTAATAAAATAACAAGATATTAATACAGATGATTTTACTTGCAAGAAATAGTTTTAGTTCTCAATTACATACGTTGAGAGAAAGCTGAGGAAATGGTGACAGTTTCCTATAATAATGAGCCTCCTCCCTAAATTCAGGAAATTTCACTAAAAAGTAAGAAAATGGGGACAAGAGCAGTGGCTTAGTGGTTATAGCACTTGCCCTGCATGTGCGAGTATGTGGGTTTCAAACCCCCACCACATACACAGCAAAGTGTCAGAACAATGAAGTTCATATGAAAAACTAAATAAAAAATTGATTCTGTCTGCCTCTCTCACTGTCCCTCTCTCTTTAGAAAAAAAAAAAGTTAAGGAAATTAAGAATGAATGCTGGACTTCTCAGTGTATGTAAGTACACACTCACACACACTGTGGAAACACAGTCAAGGCCTAAGTGACACCCTGAATGACAGTAAGCCAACCAGTTTCCCCACTGGGTTATGATATTAATTTATTGCTTTCATTTACACATAAAATAAAGGCATTTGTTTGCTTTTATTTAGTGACTACGCCACTTGGATTATAGTATATTTGTGTTTATGTTTTCTGATTTTATTCTATCTTAAGCTCTATCTTGCTATTAATTTAGGTATTTACTAAATGATATAATGTTAAAAGTATTTTGGAGATATCATTTAACTAATGACCAAGTAGAAAGAGGAATCTTTCTCCATTACACAGTATAGTTTAAAAAGTTAAACTAATAATTATGAGTCTCATGCACCTGAGGTGTGGGAACTCAGAGCATAGGACAGTCACAGATCTACAGACAAAATCCTGGGATTCTACCCTTCCTTTCCTAGTGACCAAATGACTCTAGTCATAAGAATATTTTGTTCTTAAATTTCACACACAGACATATTTTTGGATTTAAATTTATAATTTTTAACTTGTTCTTATCTTAATGAAGTTGCCATAAGGCACACATGAATTAATGAACACGAAAAAAAATTTCAAACTAAGAAAACATTATAAATATTCAACATATTTTTCCTGTTATTAACACTACTTATTTCCCAGATGGGACTCAAAATATACATTAATACAATAATTACAATTATTTTCATTTATCTCTATTTTACATATTGATTTATTAAACCACAAGTAAACCTATGAGAATATATCATTATCATTACCACTTACTACTGAGAAAAATAATATTTAAAATATTAATCAAATGCCCCACTCAATATATAGTCCTGAGATTTTTCATCATTTCCATTCTCAAATTTCAAATTTCACTCATCATAACACGATCTAAGGTCATTCGGTGGGAAGGAAACAGCCAAAGTGCTAACAAAGGTAAACACAGGCATGTCACCTCTTTGTTGCACAGGATAGTAATGAAAGACATGCACAGAACCACAATACCCTTTAAAAAGTAGCACGCAAAGTTATTCACATTCTACTCCCCATGTTGTAGTGTGACAACTACAGAGAAAGAGTAAAAAGGGAAAAAATCACTAACAACAAAAACAGACAGTAAGAATAGCACTTGAAAAGGTTAGGGCACAGTAAAATGTCCAAATCACATCATAACCTCACACTCGAAATTATCTTCTCAGCAGAGTGGGAATGGAGACTCACACTGCATGACCTTTCATCCAACAACACCATTCTATGCTTCTGAGAAGGCTTAAGTAACTTAATTCTTCTCACAAAACCTGATGCTGATATTTGGCAGCTTCTAATCTGGCTGGGTGCCCTGACATGAATTGCAGATTCTCTGTGCTCCTTTTGAGAGGAGTTTGAGGAAGATGAGAGCAGATGCAGACAAAAGCAGATGGAGCCCAGGAGCCAAATAGCATGAGGCACCTCTCTACCACAGTGGATTTGGGAGCTTCATACTGTTTTAAGGAAGAAAGATAATTTTCTATAAAGTAATTAGATCGTCACTTAAACTATCTCCTGTGATTGTATTTTGCTTTTGTTAACTTCAGGAAATGTCCTTTGAACATAAATTAAACTCAAGTGGCTGTTTTTGGTCACTATTGTTCTGGATTACAATCTTTAAACATAATTATAGAATTGTAGGGTTGAGGGTGATATTCAAATTGGAATACATTCTGATAGATCTACACAACCTAGCTTGCTGTTGACTTTTTCAAACAGACCTAAAACAGTGAAAAACTGTTATTAATTGGTCAGAAAACCTTAAACGTTTTTTCCAAACTACTTGATTTTTCTGGCTATTTCCCCAACCTTTCTAAGGCTGCCTTTGGTACTCTTCATCCTTCACTATTATAGAACAGGGGGCTATCATCATCCCTGTTCCTAAATGTCCTTGCATAGATAATTTCCCCCTAGAGTAGGTCTCTGATAATTTACTGCTTCTTGGGGGTGAAGGAAGCATTTCTTTCTCATGTCTGCTCGCAAAGTTCCTAGTCTGCCTTCTGGTCTCCATGCCATTTTACTCAATCTGCCTTAGGAAAGTTGAATGATTTATCTGAAATTTGTATGGCTAAGCTGCACTGTTCTTATCACAGAAAGTAGCTATTATTAACTGATTCCCTGAATAGTACATGCTATGCAAGTTCCTGTCCCTTCCTAGGACATCTACAGTTAATTTCAGAGATGTTAAATTTTCGTCTATACATTAGATATTCTACATCCTAAAACAAAAACACTGAGGGAAACTGAAAGCTACTCCTCTACCTGGGATACAAAGCACTGGGCCTTAGATTTTAGTCTGTGGGAAGGGAATTTTCACTTTCGAAGAAGCTTCTGCTTATCCAGGTAATATTTTTACAGTTGAGCCTCTGGCTTTTTATTCCCGAGTTCTGTGAAAGATATGTAAGCCAGCACTGTGGGGACTGCAAAAACTTAAGCAATGGCATCACCTTAAGGAAAGTTGGTTGTGCCGTCAAGAGAAGTACAGGGTCCCTGCCTTGGCAGTCACTTGGCCCTCAGAAAACACTCACAAAGGGGGCCAGTATTCTGCAAGACAGACCTTGTGGAGCTTTACAACCAGGAGACCCCAACTGAGATCTTATATACAAAGGCTGACCTCTGGGGGCTTAGCAAGCAAAACGCTTGGAGCTCTCCAGACTACCTTCTGCAAAGGCTAGATGCTTCTGACCTTCCAAGCTAACATCTGTACTGTGAGCTGGTACAGCTGGCTTTAGTACGCACATTTTCATGGCTTACATCCCAAACTCAGCATTTCCTAAGCAAGCATAAAGTAATGATTCAGCTTTAGGCAAAACAATCCCGTACTCCTTTACAGTCTTTTAGATGTAGTCTGCCAAAATATTTACTGTTTTTATATCTTGTAGCAGTTGAATTTCGTGTATTCCAGAGCATCAAGGAGTTCTACCTTTAAATCATAAATGCCAAACCCATAAGAATGAATAAAGCTAAATTAGCAATTCCAAGTCTTTTTTATTCTCCCAGTAAAGAACAAAACCATAAAAGGGTATGCTCTGAGTATTCTGGCTAGTGCAAAGATCCGCATGAACTTAAGTTGGTTCTGAATTGCTAAACTTCATGTAAGAAAGATACCCTCCCCAGGGTATTGATTTCTTCTGCATAAAAAGTTCCACAAGAAGCAACAGAAGAAATAGCCACTGTGATCAAAGATCAACACACAAGGGAATATGAATGCTGGCTTTCAACCTGGAGTCAAAAGTAAACAGAACTGGGTTTCAAAAACATAGGACACAAAGAAGAAGTGGACATTAGGAGGTTGTGCAAAATGGTAATACAGTAAGCTAGCAAACATTAAGTCGTTAAGGGACAATTTCTTCCCACATCTATTTTCACTGGTCGGTCAATTTTTTAGGAAGAAAGAAGCCTGCTTAAATAGGTTTGCTAAAGCTGTCTTAACCAAGTACCTCAAACGATATTTCAAAAAGCAGATCTACATTTTCCCTTGCTTCTAAAAGCTTAGCAGTCAGAGATAATAGTATTGACAGGGTTGATTTCTTCTCAGGCCTTTCTCCTTGGCTTACAGATAGCTGCCTACTCCCTGTTTCTTCATATGGTCTTTCCTATGGCCTGACTATATCCAAATTTCCTATTTGTGGAAGAACACTGGTCTTGGATTTAGATACCCAAATCCAAAGAATGGACTTGGAAGAAGGAAGCAGATGAAAGCAAGGCTTTTACTGATGGCCTTGCAAGATCGGGTGTCTGTATGAGCAGGCAACCCAGAGAAGTTACAATCAGCATTTCATCTCCTTGTACTTGCCCCAACACCTGGACTAGGTGGTTCCTGACTACCCACATGAGTTAGTCCACCCTGCACCTTAGAAGTTCTGCTAATAAATACATCTGTGCTCTTAGCCTCAGCAGTTTCAATTACATGAGCCCACCTTTGTTTAACAGAAGAAAATCAAAAACATATAATTCAAGCATTAAAAATTACCACTGCCCTAGGATTATATTTTATACTTCTTCTTCTATACTCCTCAGAATATTTAGAAACATCATTCACTATATTTGATGGAATTTATGGCTCAGCTTTATTTACAGCCACAGGATTTAATGGAGTGCATGTCATTACTGAATCTACCTTTCTATTGTCTATTGTCTTTCTATTGCCAACTATCTCAACTAAACTACCATTTTATATCTAATTGTCATTTTGGTTTTGAGATTGCTGCCTGATAAAGACATTTTGTCAAGGTTGAATGATTATTCCCATATGTTCACATTTATTGATGAGAATTATTTTCTCATAGTACTAACCTAGTACAACTGACTTCCTATCAATTAATTTCAGTATAAGTATGCAAGAGAATAATAAATCTTCTCATTACTTTAATTATTAACATCACAGTTGCTGTACTTCTGATTTCTATCATTCTGCTTACCCCAACTAAACATATACACTGAAAATGGAATTTCCTATGAATGTGGATTTGTTCCTACAGGATCTGCTCACTTGCAATGTCCCTCCCTGATTTCCTCATTGGCTGAGTACTATGGATGAACAATCCTCCTGAACATTGCTGCCTCCTATTGGGTTATTTAAAGAAATGTACCATTAGTTGTCTCCACCTCCCTGTTCTCTTGTGGCAGGAAGGCCTTTCTGGGGTGAGGGCATCTTGGCACATGGGCAATTTATTCATGTTGGTCAGGCCAACCACTTCCCCTGCCTCTTTTATGTCAAAGGGCTGTGACCTGTCATAGTCAGGGATTAACTTTTCCTAACTACTCGGTTTTATTCCCCCTCCAGGTGTTTTTCTAACCCCAGTAATTTTATATTTAAAGTTAAACACTATTTTCAAAATTTACTACCAGAATTTCTATTTCTTACAGAACCTACCCACATAACCTCATTTTATCTTACTAATCTTTTTAAAACCATGTCTCTAAATAGAGCCACATTTTCAGTTAAGGAGATTAGGAATACAGTATATGAATTTTATGGGACACAGTTAGGCTATAACAACGATATTTGGGAATGTTCCTTCAAAATCCCAATAATACCATATTTCTCATGTTTGATCATCCATATCCTTTGTTTCTTTACGACTCATTGAACAAAACTGGGATCTCAAATATCTTGCAAAACACAGTGGTATTTAAGAATTAAAAATAACCAAAGTTGGAGAGGAAGCAAGATGGCATTCTGAAGATAAAAGGCTTTCCCTGCACCTCTGCGACTGATCAGGATTTCTCCATCTTCTCACCAGTATTTCAAGGTGCATCTGGGGAGATTAGCATTGTGAACCACCAGTCCTAATCTTAGCAGTAGATTTGAGGAATAGAGACTTGGAAACGACCTGGGGCTTTGTTCTGATCTGTCTCAGCTGGCGCTAGCCAGCATTTAAAACCCACCTACACTCCCGTCCGCCCGAATCACATCTACAAAGAAAAACCCGCGCAGCTTTAAAATCAGCATTCTGGCAAGGACCCCTACTGGACCTGCATTCTGTTTTGCGACAAGATCAGTGTCTGGAAATAGCGTCCAAACAAGCGCAGAGCAGCGGTTTGCATGGAGGAGGCGTATCGGGATCTGCAGGGGCGAAGAGGCCGAGTAGGCTTCCGTGCTTTGTTTGCTTGCTGATTGCCACACTCCCAGCCCGCCAGATCAGGACAGGACCTCTTTGGGACTGCAAAGCAAGCTCTAGGTGCCCCGTCAGGAAGCAACAGAGATCGAGGGTGGAGACGGGACCAGAAGGCTTGGCTGAAGCCCTAAAGAAGTTGTGAGAGCAGCAAGGGAAGAAGAGCATCCATTTTTAAAACCACACTCCCTGCCCTGGACCCACCTCCCCCGGGTCTGCAAAACGGGCTCGTAAAGCTGCGCCTGGATCCAGCAGCTGAACAAAGGCAGTCTCAGCAGAGGGTGGGGTTCGGGGCCTGAATACTCCTCTCACAAAAGATCTGGGACTGAGAAGTAACAGCGTTCAAGGTTCTGTCCTCCCACCATAGACAGCTCTTCCACAGGGCGGAAAAGCTGACCCTCACATCAGGGATCACAGAAGTCATGTCTGACAACTACCAGCAGATGGAGCTCTTATAACATACCTTCTGACTTTCAGATCCCCTGAATACATCTTCAAACAAAAGTTAAAACTGGTCATATCCAGCCAGAAATAGAAGATCCATTCCCTGAAAGGACCAGAGACAATCATACTACCGATACTTCCAGGGTTTCCCTATTAAGTATAAATTTCCTTTTTTTTTTTGGTCTTTATTTCGACTTCATTTTCTAGGTGTGTACCAAAGCCATATATGGTGGAGGTCACTGGTTCTCCAATAAAACTCTAGCGGTTTTTTACTTTTCTGTAATGCTAATGTTGTAGAAAAGTTAAACCCTACCCCTCCTTTTTTTCTTTTTCTATCCCATCTATTTTCTTTTTTCTCTCTCCTCTTAGAGGGATAATTAACAATAGTAGTTCTTCTTAGTATGGTAGCCTGTTTTTAAGGTTTCTTTCTCTTTTCCTTTTTTTCCTATTTAGCATATATCTGATTCACTCTTACCCATCCGTCCTAGCCCTGTTATCATTCTTGAGAAGAAGGACTCTAGTCAGTGCATAGTAACTGAAATATTTTATGCCTGAAGAGCATAATTCTCAGGGAACACTTCTTCCCTTAAATTTTAGAAATAACCCAAATCCTGCCAATAACCCTTTTACCCTTCCTATATTAGGCCACAGCTAACCTAGCTTCCCCTTGGATCTGTACCTTCTTTTCTATTTCTTTCTTTCCTGCTTTATTGCATAGCTAGTAAATCTTCTCTGTTCAATTTCCTTTTCTCTTCAAATGTTTTCCCCTTAGCATTGTCTTGTTCTTTCTACAGCAAATTCTTTAAATCCTCCACTTTCTCACTGTACATATTTGGTATACATAAACCTCTCCCCTAATTTTAACAGCATCACCCCCCCTTCTGACTTCAAAGTAATTAGCTCAATTTCACCCCTCAATGTTAAGACTGTGTAAATATTACTGCGGTAATTGTTAATGTGAGTAACACGTATTTGTTCCTGAATTTCTGTCATAAGTAATAGTAATTTTCTAGTATCACCAAAAGTATTGATTATTACTTACATTAGTTGCATAGGCCGAAATTGACAGTCCATTATAGTGGATGCTAAATAACTAATTCACTACTGTTTATTGTAAGCTTTGATTATACATATTGCTAATTTACTTCTAGCACATGATGTGTTGGAATTCTGGAAAGTTAACAAACAGTTTAGAGTAAAAGGGGTTGTCTTGTGAAATCAACTCTCCTGACAAAACCCCATCTCAAGTAAGAGTTGGAACGGATCTCCCAACTCAACAACTTAGTCCGTAAGGCAGAAGACAGGAAAAAGAACCACAGAACCTGCAGTGCTCCCACAAAAGGTTCACCTGGTAAATAAGAGAGAAGAATCTCTTCAAGCATGAGAAATAAAACTCGAAGAGCCTCACCACAATCCCCAAACTCCCCTGATGGGGGGCTATGGCCAGGGACTGGGATGAAAATCTACAACAATATATCAATGAGCTGATAACAAAAAGGGTCATCAATTTAAAAGAAGAGATCATGAAGGGAATAACGGAGAAAATCCAAGGTTTGAAAGACTCGATTATTACAGTAATAGATTCTCTCAAAAAGGAAGTTACAGACCTCAAATCTGTAGTCAATGATATGAAAGAGACCATGCAAAAATTTAACAGTAGATTAACTTCAGTAGAAAATACGACCTCTGCCAATGAAGAAAGAACCTCTGAAAATGAAGACATGTTGACCAAGCTAGAGCTCACAGACATCAAAAAGGAAAAAAAATTGAATGACCATGACCAGTATTTCAAGAACGTCTGGGATGAAATGAAGAGAAACAATCTGAGAATAATTGGAATACAGGAAGAAATTGAGATGCACAAAAATGGTATGAGAAACATTCTCAAAGAGATCCTGAAAGAAAATTTCCCTCAAATAAAAGTTGAATCGGACACGCTCATCCAGGAAGCTTACAGGATACTCAATAGGCCTAATCAAAAGAGAAACTCACCTAGACACATCATATTCAAAATGTACAACAAAGATACCAAAGAAACTATATTGAAAGCAGCAACGGAGAAACGCTAAATCACATTCAGAGGCAAGCCAATAAGAATTGTATGTGACTTCTCAACCAAGACTCTGGAAGCAAGAAGGTTTTGGAGTAATATATTTCAACATCTAAATGACCACAACATAGAGCCTAGAATTCTATACCCAGCAAAGCTCAGCTTCAAATTTGATGGAGAAATAAAAACTTTCCATGACAAAACCAAACAGGCAGAACTTGTCAACAGAAAACCTGCCCTACAAAGAATTCTCAAGGAAATACTCCAGACAGAAGAACAAGTACATGATACCCATAATACACAAATGGAAGAAATTCAGTGAAGGTATCACCTACCAAAAACCAACCAAGACCACCATGCAAACAACTAAGTAATACACAATGACTACGAAACAACTGCACACTTCTTTCTTAACACTGAATGTGAATGGTCTAATTACACCACCCAAAAGACACAGACTTGCAGATTGGATCAAAAAACATAATCGAACCACATGCTCCTTACAAGAAACTCAACTAACAGGCAAAGACATCCACAGATTAAGGGTGAAAGGATGGAAAAAAACTACCATGCTCATGGCCAAAGAAAACAAGCCGGTGTCACTATACTTATATCCAACAAAGTAAATTTCAATCATAAATCAATCAAAAGAGATAAAGAAGGCCACTACCTAGTACTAAAAGGAACCCTTCAACAGGAAGAAATAACCATAGTTAATATTTACTCTCCAAACAGCAGTGCACCCAATTACGTGAACAAATTACTTCACGATATCAAACCTCTCGTGGATCATAACACAATAATACTGGGAGACTTCAACACTCCCCTGTCACCATTAGACAGATCATCAAAACAAAAAATCAATAAAGAAATCACCAGCTTGAATAACTCCATAAACCAAATGGACTTCAAAGACATATAGAGTTTTCCATCCTAAATTAGCAGAATACACCTTCTCTGCAGCACATGGATCCTTTTCCAAAATAGATCATATACTGGTTCATAAAAATAATCTCAGCAAATACAAGAAAGTAGATATTATCCCGTGTGTCCTTTCAGACCACGCTATAACCCTAGCAATCAACAGCAATAATCATAACAGAAAACACACATATTATTGGAGATTGACTAATACCCTTTAAATGAAGAATGGATCCAAGAAGACATGAAAGAAGCAATCCACAAATTCTTGGAAGAGAATGAAAATGAAGACACAACATATCGAAACCTTTGGGACAGCATGAAAGCTTTCCTAAGGGGAAAATTCATAGCACTGAGTGCCCACATTAAAAATGAAGAGAGTTCCGAAATAAATAAGCTTACACTTCATCTCAAAGCCCTCCAAAAGGAAGAACAAGCTAACCCCAAACCCAGCAGAACGAAGGAAATAATCAAGATCAGAGCCGAAATCCATGAAATTGAAAACAAAAAAAACAATAAAAAGAATTGATGAAACAAAAAGCTGGTACTTTGAAAAAAATAAACAAGATAGATAGGTCCCTAGTGAATCTAACCAAAATAAGGAGAGAAATGAGGCAAATCAATAAAATCTCCAATGAAAAGGGAACGATCACCACCAACCCCAAAGAAATCCAACAAATTATAAGATCGTATTTTGAAAACCTTTACTCCTCCAAATTTGAAAACTTGGAAAAAATGGATAATTTTCTTGAGACTTACAACATCCCCAAATTGAATCAGGAGGATAGTGAAGTCCTAGATGGCCAAATCACAGGCACTGAAATCCAGACTGCAATTAAAAGTCTATCAAAGAAGAAAAGCCCAGGACCAGACAGCTTCTCTGCTGATTTTTACTACACGTTTGAAGAGGAACTAACTCCTCTCCTTACTAAGCTAGTCCAAGAAATTGAAAAGGAGGGAATGCTCCCATCCACTTTTTATGAAGCAACCATAAATCTGATACCAAACCTGACAAGGACACATCAAGAAAAGAAAACTACAGACCAATAACCCTTATGAACTTGGATGCAAAAATCCTTAACAAAGTACTAGCAAACTATATTCAAAAACTTATTAAGGAAATAATCCATCATGACCAAGTGGGCTTTATCCCAGGAATGCAGGGCTGCTTCAACATAAGCAAAACAATTAATGTAATCCACCACTTAAACAGAATCAAGGAAAAAAACCATATGATCATCTCATTGGATGCAGAAAAGGTCTTTGATAAAATTCAGCACCCTTTTATGTTCAAAACTCTAGAAAGCATGGGGTTCAAAGGACCATTTCTGAACTTTGTCAAGGCTATATAT
>PVKS010036806.1:0-19109 GCA_004027875.1 Aplodontia rufa
TTTATCACTGAGCTACATTTGCAGCCCCCTCTCCTTTTTAAGAGAGAGGGGGGAGAGAGAAGGGATCAAATTTAATTCACTTTTTCATGTGACCCTCACTGCTGTGACACTAGTTTATATATGTAGTGCTGGGGTTCAAACCCATGTCCTCGTGAATGCCAGGCAAGTGCCATAACCACCGAGCCACTGTTCCAGCCCCTGCAGCCCTTTTTTAATTTTTTTTTTTTTTTAAATTTTGAGATATGGTCTTGCTAAGTTGCTTAGTGTCTTACTGACTTACTGAGGCTAGCCTTGATATTCTCCTGCCTCAGCCTCCCAAGTTGCTGGTATTACAGGTGTATGCCACCACATCCACTTTTATGTGTCCTTATGTGGACACTAATTCTAGCCCATTCTTATGACCTAATCACAATCCAAAGGCCCTACTTGCTCACACTATCACATTGAATTTGTGGGGATCACAAACATTTGGTCCGTAACACTGGAGGAAATATTTTTCATAAATGCAGCCTCACGAGATAGGTGCAAGAGTTTGTATAGAAAAGAAAATTTAGTGTATAAATTTTGGGGTCACCTATGTATGCTGTTGTACATTTTTTTGCTGTGCCAGCTGTAGATGTTTGATTAAATGGCAAATATGACCAACAGAGAGGCAGCCATGTAGCAAAGTGGTTGTCTGCATAGACTTTGTAGTCAGTTAGCCTGGATTCAGAATCTATACCAATTACTAGTTGTCTGACTGTGGGTAAGTTAGTTTACTGGTCAGTTTCTGGATTTTTCCACTTGTAAAATAGAGATGGTAACAGTACCTATTTCATAGGGTACTTAACAGATGTAATGGTTAATACATATAAAACAAAATAAATTGTTCTGAACCCTTTCTGTGCAATTCTGAAACCTCTAAAGCTCTGAAAACAAAGGCTTTGTAAATTTGAAGCAACATATCTGATATTGAAAACTTCACTGGACTATACAGGTATTCATTTTGACTACTTTTGTACTAAGTTAGCCACTGAAACCAACACATTGATCATCTCACTGTTTCCATGGGTCTAGGTTGAGGCTAGCTTGGTGGTATCCTCTGCTTGGAGTCTCATGGATCCTAAATCAAGGTGTTATTCAGGATATGCTCCTTTCTAGAGGGTCTAGAAAATAATCTGCTTCTGCATGTTTTTAGATTGTACAAGGTACAAGGAACAGTTTGGTACAAGGAACAGTTCTGTTCCTTGAGATTACAGGACTGAGATTCCCAATGCTTTGCTGGGTGTTAGCCACAGATTCTTCTTCTGAAGACAGCCTGCATTTCCTGGCTAGTAGTGCCCTTCCCCCATCTTCAAAGGCAGCAGTGGCTGGCTAAGTCCCTCTCAGACTTTGAATCTCTTTCAGCCTCATTTCTTCTCTGCCATCTTCTTCCACTATCGTATACCTTCCTCTTCTGCTTTTAAGGACTCATGAGATTATCCCAGATTGTCAGGGTAGGTTTGAAATAATCTCCCTATTTTAAAGTTAGTTGTTTAGTAACCTTAATTCCCTGCAGAGTTTCTTCATGCAGTACCAAAGAATGCGAATCTTGGGGGGGGGGGGCATCTTATCTACTATAATACATTGGACTATTTATATTCTTTAGCATGAATGTCATTTGGTACAAAAATATTAGTGTGTTTGATTGTAGGTGGTTATCCTTCATTGTTCTGGGGCATCAAGTAATGCATGATATATGCACATGGCTACCTTTCTAAAATTAAACAACTTCTAACTCCAAAATAAATCTGGCCCCAAGGGTTGTTGAAGGAACAGTGGGTGTGTTATGAAAAGTTGCTGGTGAAAGATATTTTTGAAAGCCTTTATATTTTAACATGCTGTGAAATGGTACATGTGTAGCACTGACGACTTGAGAGAAAGGATGTTAATTTGTTCTCAGATTCAAATTTAGAAAACTAAAATGGACTTTGGGAGACAGATTCATTATTTTAAAGATTAAGAAGGGAAAAGATGGATGAAAGGTACATTTATGAAACTGTACAATTCACACATAGTCAAAATGTGTGTGGGGAGTGTGTGGTTAATTTAATCCTCATAACCAAGTAGATTGTTATTTTCCCCATTGTGCTGGGGTCAAAAATCGGGGAAACTAACATGTGCAGGGTCAGTGTGTAGAAATGGAGTTTGGATTTTGTCCTGACTTCAGAGTCTCCTTTATTTCTCAAAGAACAGTGGCAGATCTGGGATTTAAACTCTCAACTTCTATCTCACCCTAAAAATACCCCATAGTTGTTTTAAATACATAATTCTGTATTTACAAGTGCTTTTTGAAATATTTGAAGCATTTAAAAACTTGTTACAGGGGAAGCTTAGGATGCTTGGTCTGTTACCAAAATTAATTTTCAATTAAATACTATTGGATAAATTGTTATTTAAAAATTTGCTGTAAAATGTCATGTCAAAAAATGTCATGTCTCAAAAATGACAGTTTGCCAATTTAATAGCCACTAATGAATCCTAAAAATACTAATGCTCTTTCAACCCAAACATTTCTTTAGATTCATTGTTGTTAAATAATGCCTCATTTTTCTTTAGATATCTGGTTTGTCTATACAAAATATTCTCTTTTAAAAAATAAACAGCTCCCCTGCTGTTTTATGTTGAAACTCCTCCTCACTGTTTTGGTTTCTGTTTTCTCTATGTAGTAAAGTGTTGACAGAAAGCAACAGTACAAAGAGATAAAAATATGCATCAATTAGAACAGCAAATCACAGTGTAGTTTTCAAGCTCAGTATTTTAGTAAAGGCATGAGAAACACAGCTGTAATAAGTGAATAGGAATTTATTTTGAGTTGTGGCTAAAATTGAATCTTAATTTCATCCTGTAGTTGTCAGAGGGGATAAACTGGAATAGGCAGACATATTCAGGATCGTGCATCATTTTGAAAAGTAAATGTGAAATGAAGATTAATGATTTTATTAATGTCTTCATTCTGTTCTTTTTATTTTCTTGGTCAAGTTTTGCATTATTCATTATGATAATTTTTTTAAATCTTGGCTTTTAGGGACTAACTTTATGATTCAATAAAATATATTCCAGTTTACATAATATGACTTTCTTAACAAAAATTACAAATGAAGCTTTGAGATAGATGACTGTACTGAAGATGACTTAAACGTTTGTCCATTTAGACTAAAGGGTAGGAAAATTCATCACTTTTACCAGGAATAAATACAATTTTAATGAGCTGTGATATGTCTGGAAATAAAGGAGTAGAAAGGCAAAAAAGAAGAGATCATGGCTTTGATTTACACTGACCTTAAGGAAGGTGGCTCTCCATCCCTTTCATTTTCTGTTTATGATTTTTGTTTTATGGACAGCATTCCAGGCTAGGTACTAAGATTGTATTATCTTGCAATTGTGTCTGTTGTTTGGAACGCGGAATTGTGATTGGTTAGATTTTATGTGGTAGCTTATAAAAAAGACACTTCATACTCTGCCTGCCTACCTTTCAACCAAAAGGAGTAGAAATACATGCAGAAAAATGATGTGGAAATTTGGGGGCAAGACTGCATAAAAGGCAGTGGAAACTCAAAGTTAATATTTAGGGATAAATAATTCCCTCTTGTTTATATGTCTAGTATACCATTATCTCTTTAGACAGATGGCTGAAGTTTGTGTGGTGTGATATTCCCAAAATAGGAGGATGAATTTTGAACATAAAAGCTAAACTGATGTATGGTACAACATATACTGACATTTAAAAACTTTGTCTACCACAGTATAAGCTTGATACGAAAAACAGTGACCATTTCCCCATGGCATGGTGACGTAATAAGGTCTGTAATTCTCTCATCTACCAGCTGGTGAGTCCTGTGGGGTCTCTAGCCCTTGGTGAAGAACAAGCAAGAGTGGTCACATTGGATATTTCTATAGTACATTTATGGAAAGGAAAAATTACAACAGAGAGGGACTCAAAAGATGCAGGTTTGGATTGTAATTCTGTACCTTACTAGTTACATAACTTCAGTCATGCTCTGTAAGCTCTCCAAAGGTCAGTTTTCTTGACTTGAAAATGATAAATGTTCTTGTTCTATTTGACCTAGAAAGGTTTTGGTGAAAAATGTAATGTTATCAACATTGCCACATAGTCAAATATGATACATATCATATCCAAGTAACAAAATTTAACACTGAACAAGATTCTATTAATTTGTTTTTCTTTGTGAAGAGAGTATTTAATGGCTTAAAAGGGAAGTAAAGAAATAGTTGGTTGACATTCAACAGAAGTCAAGAAAGGACCGAATTTCAACGAGACATTTTATTTAATCAGCCAGAGTGGGGGAAAACCCCAGAAATTTATCAGTACAACAATCTGGGTGAGGCAGAACCTTCTCCTTGACCATTTTATGAGATTGCTTTCATTTCCTTTTTGATCCTAACTCAAGATATAATTCATTTTCAAAGAGGTTATTCTCGGGCCAAAGGAATAGGATCAGTAAAACTTCATCCTCGATGAAATAAGCAAATGTAATTTGTGAAGTGTGGGAACTTGTAGTTGGAACTAGCAATTCTTTGTCAGCAATGTACACATTATTGCCAAACAAGTAGCTCCACAAGTTGTGAAAATGATTCTAATTTTTGGTGAGTAAGTGGGGTCAGAATGAACAGAGTTGAGCAGAGAAAGTTATAAAAGCCTAATAAAATTTCATTCAGGAAAGGCAGACAGCTGCAGAAGTCATGTTGTTGCTGCCCCTCAGGAGAACAGGGAGTCTTAGGAGATTTGGAATAAACAAACTTAAAAGGGACTTAGGCAGAAAGTTAAAACAGCTCTAACCCAGGAAACAAATTGTAAGTTTAAAATTGAGTTCTTTATTCCAGTAACTTTATTGTTGTGATCTTTTATTTTATTTTATTTTTTTTAAAGACAGGGACAGAGAGACAGAGAAAAACAACTTTATTTAGCTTTTCACATGGCCTTCGCTGCTCCAACACTTAGTTGTGTACGTGGTGCTGGGGTTTGAACCCGGGTCCTCGTGCTTGCCAAGCAAGCACAGAAACCACTGAGCCACCGCTCCAGCCCTGTTGTGATCTCTTTTAAACCATGGGGTGATTCTGTTTTACAAATGGGATGGTACTTATTTAATTCAGAGGAGTTAAATAACTTGCTCAGGGTTCTACAGCTGCGCAGGGATAGAAGTGGGCCTCAGTTGGGAATGAAGTGAATTGGCGGTGTTGCTGCCGTAACTCAAGCACTCTGGAACTTCTTGGCAATTGGAGTGAACCTTATTCATTTGGGTTCGTCCCTCAAATTTGATATATCCTGAGAATCACTTTTCGAATTTTTCCAAAAGATAGAGTTACAGGCTTGAGTAAAATAAGATATGGCAAAATACTTAGTTATTTCAAATTTTGGAAGCAAAGACAGATTATAATCTCCCAGTGGAGAGTAATTGTGTTTTTTGAGAAAAAAATACAGCAACTAGAGCGGTTGCTCAGTGGTTATGGCACTTACCTGGCATGTGTGAGGACACGGGTTCGAACCCCAGCACCATGTACACAGCGAAGTGCTGGAGCAACAAATTCACATGCAAAACTAAATAAAGTTGATTGTCTCTTTCTCACTGTACCTCTCTCTCTTAAAAAAAAAAAAAAAGAAAGAAAAAGACTGAATACACTGAGTGAAAGCTTAAAAAATCTTGTTACTCTTTCAGGGCAACTATTATTCCTTGATGTTCTTAAACGTTCCTAAAATTTTTCTCTAAGGTCAGAGAAGTTTGGGGACTCTGCATTGTGCCCACCTCTAGGATTCATCAGTAGAGGGGACATGTGGAGCCTGGGAAATTGCCCTTCTTGCACTGAGTCTCTTGTGAGCAATCACGAGTGAGCAGGGTTGTTACTGGGTGTTCACCCCTGGTGGATAAGCAGACTCAGGCAGAACAGTTAGGAAGGTCCAGAAAGATGTATGTTGAAAAAGACTTAAATTCCAATGGATCTTTAACCCTCTTAGCAGAAACTTTGGCGGTGAGGTCCTCCATGGGAATTTAAAGTCCTGAGCAGCTGATTTCTGTTCCTGAGAGCGCTTCTGCATCACCTGCATTGAGAGGCCTGTTACTACAGTGGAGACCTGATTTATCTTTGGTCTGTGACAAATGTCCACATATTAAAGTTCTGAGAATTCCTGAGATAGAGAAATGTGTTCCCCTCAGCATTCCTCTCATTTTCTTAGTCGTGTTATCTTTTTTGGCGGGGGGGGGCAGCATTCAAATCATCTTCTGGACCACATTTAGTGGAATGAAGGCCCAACATATGCCCCAGGTCACACTATAACCTTTCAGGTCCCAAGTACTAAATCTATGATGGTGGCCTTGTCAAGTGTAAGTTAGAATAAAAGAACACTAAATCATAAACTAAGGAAGATCCACAAAGTTCAAATTTTTAAAATGATGAATATACTTATCACTTACCATGCCATGTACTGTTTGTTCTAAGTACTTAAGTTGTATTAATATGTTCAAAATTCACAACAATAAACTGAATCCCAGAGATTCGATAAATTGTGTAAGGCCACCCATGGGATGTGTGATGGATCTAAGTCATTTTGGGGTCAGAGTTTGTGCTCTTAAGCAATACATGTTCTGCTTCTCAGATTAAGAACTTGAATCCTTTGGGGGGAAAAAAATCTTTTTGCAAGCTTTTTTTTTCCTCATTTTTTTGGGAGAAGAATGGTGGGGATTCTTGATTTTTTTTTTCCCCCCCTAGAGCCATTTCAGTATAGTTTGACTTTTAAGGGTACCTTCTCTTCACCCACTTTCTCACCATTACATTAGTATATTATAGAGACAGCATACTGCCTCAGGTGGCTGCCAGGTTGGCGTTGGATCTTGTTCCATATGAAAGCTTTGTGTGTGTGCATGCATGCATGCCTGCCAGGGATTGAAGCTAGGGGCTTTTTTTTTTTTTTTTTTTTTGTCTAGAGAGATTCACTTTTGTTTAGTTTTTCACGTGGCTTTTGTTGCTCCAAGACTTTGCTGGGTACATGGTGTTGGTTTGAATTTGTATACTCTGACATGCCGGGCAAGGGTTTTAACTGCTAAGCCACTGCTTCAGCCCCAGAACCCAGGGCCTCTTAACCACTGAGCCACATTCCAGCTCTTTTTATATTTTATTTTGAGACATGGTTTTACTAAGTTGCAATCCTCGTGTCTCAGCCTCCCAAGTCACTGGGATAACAGGTATGTGCCACCATACCCGGCATTCAGCATGTTACAGGCTAAAGAGAAAATTTAAAAGTGATTTTAAGAGAAAATCACTCTGGATCAGGTTAAGTCTGAACATGGGTGGGTCATTCATAGGAATTCAATTAAAAGTCATCAGCCAGGGACTGGAGTGGTGAATGAGTAGTTGAAGCACTTGCCAAAACACAGGAGGCCCTAGGTTCAAACCCCAGCACCATATACACAACCAAGTGTTGGAGAAACAAAGGCCAGATGGAAAAATAAATAAAATTGATTCTCTTTCTCTCTGTCTCCCTCTCTTTAAAAAAAAGAAAAAAAAAAAGAAAGAAAGTTATTAGCCATGAGTTACAATTCCAGGCTTTAGAGATTGTCTGAATCTGAGCCCACCATCCACAATCTGATGTCAGCCCAAAGGTTGCTGGTAACAGGACAAGGAAACAGGATTTGGAGGAAAGAGATCAAGTAAGGCATCTAACTTACTGCAATCCAGTTTGATGCAAGGCTGCAATCTGGAAGCCAGGTCCTGGGAGGAGGGAGCCTTCTGGGCATTGCAGGGGTGGTAGGAACTGTGGATAAGCAGATGGTTCCTATTGAGTGGGCAAATTCTGGAGGCTACTGGTCCAATGCTGTCACCATTACTGTGGTATTTACTACCTATAAACAATTGGAGTTTTGAGACAGCAGAGCAGTACTCCTTTTAGATCGACGTTGTTCTTGTGGAGGTTCATATTAGTCCATTGATAAGCTCAGATCTTGGCTCTGGGCCAAGGTGGCCAGGCGCTCATAGGTGTCAGCACCTATTACACCCAGATGCGTGGGTGGGTGAGGGGATCAGGCAGAGAGGGATGCTAAATCTCTCACATGACCTTATTTGACTAATATAGGCCTGTCTTGATATTTTACTAATATGATACGGGGCTGGCTTCATGGTTGGATGCAAGTTTTTTAAGACCTGAAAATTTGTATAATATCAAGGGCTCTTTCTAAGGAGGAAAAAAATGCAAAGCTGTAATTACATCATTAAGATTGGATGTGAAAATTAATATTAAATAAGAAAATAATGTATTCTTAAAAGCTGACAAATAAAACTAGTATCATAAAAATCCAAAAATATGGCATTTAAAAATTGCCTGACATACTAATTGTTCATTTTAATCCACATTTTGTGATTGCATACTTTCTAATAATCTCTCATGTAACAATTACTTTGAAATATATTTTCTATATAGAAAATATGGAGATAATTAAGTCTTTATGGGAGAATAGTTTGACATTTTTCTTTAATTATTCATAGTTTGGAAGAAAAACCTTTCAGCTTTTCAGTTTGTTATGTCTTGTAAATTTTGATTTTTTTTTTTTTTTTTTTGGTCAAATTTAGGAAAATCTTAATGAGCTCTGAGATGTGATGGCATTTCCAGTTTCAGGGGGCTGATCGTAAATACTCCGAATTAGTGATGCTTATTCAATGGATTGTTTTCAGTGGCCTCATTTGGTAGCATACAGTGATGATGTCAGTCTCATGATGAATCAGTAAAAAGTGTAGATCTTGGCGATGGAGTGGTGGCTCATCATTTATATCGCTTGCATGGCATGTGCAGGGATGCAGGTTCGAACCCCAGCACCACGTACAGAGTGAAGTGTCGGAGCAACAAAAGCCACATGAAAAACTAAATAAAACTGATTTTTTTCTATTTCACTGTCCCTCTTTCCTTAAAAAGAAAAAAAAAAGAAATGTAGATGTTTTTTCTAATACGTTTATGTGATTCAGGTTCTTTTCATACTGTTTTTGTATTTTTTTATTTGTTCAATATAGACTTACATATTGGAGGGAATCATTGTTACATATTCATGCATATGCATAGATATTGACAAATTATCAATAGGATAAACCCTATCCTCATCCAAAATCTCCCCCTCTTCATCCATTCCCTGATCTCTTGTCTTCTCTGAAATACCCCTATGCTGTAGATAGAAATGAGCATATACATGTATATTAATTATTGAAATTTCTGAGTTTCTCTGTTTGCCTGAATATAGTTTGGCTTCTCATGGAGCTGAGTATTCCCAGCAGTATTGATATCCTCCTTTCCCCCCTCTCTTCCTTCCTCTCTTCACCCCCAACCTTCATAGTTATGGTTCCCAAAGCTTATATGAAATTTCAACTTCAGCTTCCAGATATAAGAGAAAACATTTGTTCCTTCAGTCTGTTTGGGATATTTCAGTCAACATGATTTTTTTCCCATTTCTATTCATTTAGCAGCAAAAGTCATGATATCGTGATTTCAGATAATAGAGTAGAACTTCAGTGCGTGTGCGTGCGCGCGTGCATGTGTGCATCCATTCATCTAGTGAGGGGCATCTGGGTTGGTTCCGTAGTTCAGATATTGTAAATTGAGTTGCTATAAACGTTGATGTAGCTGTGTCTCTGTAGTGTGTTAATGCTAGCTCTTCTGGTAAAATACCCAGGAGTGGGATAGCTGGGTCATATGATGGTTCCAGCCTTAGTTTTTTGAGGAGTCTCCACACTGTTTACTAGAGTGGCTGTACAGTTTGCAGTCCCACCAACAGTGTGTTAGTGTTCCTTTCCCCCCAACACCTCCAGCATGTTATCATTTCTATTCTTCATTTTTGCCACTCTGACTGGAGTGAGTTGGAATCTCAGTGCAGTTTTGATTTGCATTTCTCTGATTGCTAGTGTTGTAGAACACTTTCTCATATATTTATGGGCTTTTTGGACTTCCTCTGTTAAGAAATTTCTGTTTAATTCTGTAGCCATTTATTGATTGGAGTGATTGTGTTTTTGGGTTCTTTATGTATTCTGGATATTAGTCCACTGTTAGAGGCGTAGCAGGCAATAATTTTCTCCCATTCTGTAGGTTCTGTCTTAACACTCTTGACTAATTCTTTAGCTGTGCAGAAGCTTTTCAGTTTAATGGCCTCCTACTCATTGATTCTTGGCTTTAATTCTTGCACTATGGGAGTCTTGTTAAGGAAGGAGGTACCTATTTTTTCTTCTAATTGTGTAGTTGCTGATTTAATTCCTAATTGTTTGATCCATTTTGATTTGAATTTTGGGTAGGGTCAATGCTGTCACCATTGAAATTGGATAAGAATCCAATTTCAGTTGTCTGCATATGACTGTTAAATTTGTGCAGCGCCATTTGTTGAACAGGCTGTCTTTCCTCCATGCTATATCTTTGCCCCTTTTGTCAAATATGAGATGGTTAAAGATTTGTGATTTTGTCTCTGTGCCTCTATTATATTCCATTGATCCTTAATGTTTTGATACCAATACCATTCTTTTTTTGTTGTTGTTGTTACTACAGCCCTATAGTATAATTTCAGGACAGGTATTATGATACCTCCTGTTTCATCTTTCTTGTTCAGTAATGTTTTGGCTCTTCTGGTTTCTTTTTATTCCAAATGAATGGGAGAATTGCTTTTTCTATATCCATGAAGAATGTCATTGGTATGTTGATGGGGATTGCATTGAATCTATACAGGGCTTTTGGCAGAATGGCCATTTTAATTATATTGATTCTGCGTAACCAAGAACATGAAATGTTTATCCACTTCTTTGGTCTTCCTCAGTTTCTTTTTTCAGTGGTAAGTAGTTTTCATTGTGGAATTCTTTTTGTTTCCTTTGTTAGATTAATGCCCAAGTATTTTATTCTTTTTGAGGTTAATGTGAATAGGATGGATTTCCTGATTTCTTCTTTGGCAGAATTTCTGTTGGAGTATAGGAAAGCTATTGGTTTATGAGTGCTGATCTTAAAACTTGCCACTTTGCCAAATTCATTTATAAGCTTTAAAAGTTCTGATAGAGCTTTTTGGGTCTTCTAGCTATAGGATCATATCTTTGGCAAATAGAGATAGTTTAACTTCCTCTTTTCCTATTTGAATTTCTTTGATTTCCTCCTCTTGTCTGAAGCTCTGGCTAGGGTTTCAAGGACTATATTGAATAACAGCCTTGTCTTGGATATTGTTAAAAAGCCATGAGACAATTCATTATTTTGATTTCTTCTTGATGGATTGCTGCATTTAGTACAATCTGAAAAAATATCAGTATCACTTCCTTCTGGATGTCAAAATAGTTTCAGTTGGTTATGTGACTGTTCTTCGTCACTTTTGTTTCAGATTTCATTAATGTTTTGTCTGAATTTCCAAATTGCATTTAAAATGGTGTGTTTAAATCTTATCGAGTATGCCATCTTCATCAAATAGGAGGAAGTAGTATGCATTCATAAAATAATACATTTAGAACACTTTAACATCAGTGATAATGGAATCCTCTGCTTATTTTATACATGAGGTATCTGGAAAACAATTTCCAGACTGACTGTTACTTCAAACCTTCTATTTTTCAGTACCTATATCCTTCAGTGTCAGGGATCACTGGGCATACCACTACGGCGACAGGACTTTGGCCCTGTACTTCCTTGTTGTGTTGATGGTTGAGTTGGCACTGTGGGCTGGAGGAGTATACCTAGATGCCATTCCTACAACACCAGGGCTAACAATAATTTAAGTATGAAAAGCATATGAACCATATATTTCCCTATATCTACTCCTTTGTCTTAATGTCTAAAATGACCACAGCTACCCCAATGACTCTGGAGGTGAAGGCAGGAGGATAGTAAGTTTAAGGCCAGTCTCAGCAACTTAAAAAGACCCCATCTCAAACTAAAATATATAAAGGGTTGGGGATTTAGCACAGTGGTAGAGAATGTGCCTAACATGCGTAAGTCCCTGGGTTCGATCCCCAGGACTGAAAACAAAACAAAACCATGGAAAGAAACAATATTAGCTATATCTGAGTATTACATATTTTACTATTTATACAATATTTTCCTTGAAATAGATGCACTTTAAAAATGCTAAATAGCTACTGTGTCCTCCTAAGGAGTAACATCTATGAAAATGTAGTTTTGATACATTAATTGCACATTTTTGTTATGTATGTTGACATGACTCCCTAAATATTAGGATAAAAAGTTCCTAAAATTATCCTGTGTTCAACTACTGGCATGTGTATCCACTATGGAAAACACTACTCTAAGTGAAGGAGTTATATGTAACTATTATACCTATTTTTGTGAGTTCTCTCAAAAAATTGCTGTTGAAGCAGGAACATATATCACCAACTAGGACGGGAGTAAACTTGGACTTTCTGACTCTTTAATAGAGTGAAAATATAGTGGACCAGAGTGCTACTTCTGTTATAAAAAGCTCACCTTTCTCCCAACTTTCCATCACATACACTTTCCCAAGAATATGTCATTGTATCATTCTTTAATTTCCTGATTCAGCTTAGGAATTTTTTCTGTCAGGAGCTTTGCTAACAAGTTACATATTTTCTGGCTACCAAAAGTTGCTAGAGAATCTTCTGGCAGCAGGAGGTAAACAGGCCTTGAATTGTTGCCAAGTTAACATTCTCTTGAGGTAAATGGAATTCCAATGATCCCCAAATGCTGATCCTCAGACTGGCTGCAGCAGAATCATTTGGGGGAACTTTTGAAGAAATAATTCCCAATCCAAGCCACCAACATAGAAAGCTTGCATAGAACTAGTGGGAAAGGAGCTGGGAATCCACAGCTTACAGAGCCCCCCAAGTGAGCTGATATGAATAGTGACTATAAATATTCCGGTCCATGCAGCGATTATTGATCTAGGATAGAACCTTGTTTATGAATTAACATGTGCTGTCACAGTTTTTCTTCTCAGTTGAAAGAACGTAACAAGGATTCATTTTAATAAAACAGGAAACGCATTATAGACACTGAATATATATATATATTAATTTTTCTGAAGAAATAAAAAGAACCTTAAAAAAATCTCAACCAGTTAGAGGTTAAAGTTGGTTCAATTGATTTGAGCCAAACTTAAACATTGATTATTAAGTAGAAAAATTTTAATATTGCTTTTACAGAGGCGGGAAGAAAGTAGCAACATGCCTAAATAATTGTTCCATTTTTGTGCCATACCATCGCAAAATAAAACAACTGTGACTTCAATCTCTGCTCACTTAACTAGGCTGTCTCCACCATTCCCAGTGCCCTTCATCGTACATTTGGAATCAATCATCACAGGCATGCATAGCTGTAAGCATTTGGTTTCAGGAAAGAGGTTCAGAGAAGCTAAGTGGTAAAAGAAATATGTTTGGATCAAAAAATAAGTTGCACTGATAAAACTGGAGGAGGAAATGGAATCAGAGCTCCAACCACCACAGTTCATAGTAATACATTAAATGTCTTCTCACCAGAGCCAAGCAAAGTCCAGACATACTAAAAGCTTGGCTTTGGACACCATGCAGTTCGAATTGTTGTTCAAGTACCCTGTCCCAGCAAAAGGTGAAACTTACTATTTTCATGTTTTATTCTTTTATAATTAGTGTAAGAACCTATCCTTCATTTCACAATAGTGAAATTTGTTGGGCAGACCAGAAGCATTGATTGTGTTTCCCATTGAGTTTAATTTTTCATCAAAGTTAGGTATGTACATTTATAATGAATTAAATAGTTGCATGCTTTCTTTTCCCAAGAAGCTACTGCTTTTGAATTTTTTATTATTTACCCAAATATAATAAATGAGAAGTTATGTATAATAGGCCTTGAAAAATCTCCGTTATGTTTTTTTCCCTAAAACTATTTCTCAAGTTATGTTCATAATAATCATTTATCTTAATTAGCTGGGATGATTGTTAATAAAGAAAAATGAAATGACTGTATTTACTGGTAAATGGATGATACTGGAGAATATCATGGTAAGTGAAATAAACCAGACTGAAAAGTGAAGGGTTGAAAGTTTTCTCTGATATATGGAAGCTAGGCCAAAATAAGAGAAAAAGAGAAAGAAAATACAAACCTCTGGCATGTATGTGTGGTGGAGGGATTCCATAAAAATACAAGAGACATTAATGGGATAGAGGAAGGGGGTTGAGAGGGAGGATGGAGGGATAGGAATCCTTGAGGAGGAACAGTGGAATGAATCTGACCTAACTTTCCTATGTTCAAATATGAATGTAGAACAGTGAATTTAATCTTAATGTGTATCCACAAAGCACTAATTGAAAACAAAACTATAAATAAATGGCAGAAAGATCATTAGAGTATAGGAAAGGCACTAGGGGGAATAGAAGGAGGGAGAAGGGTAGGGAAAGGAGAGATATTGGGCACTGAATTGAATAAATTATATTTCATGCTTATATACTTGAGTCAAAATGAACCCAAATATTATACCTAAAACATACTTAAAAAGTGACTCCTGGGTCCATTACAGACTAATAAGTCAGACTTGCTGGGGATCTGGAGCCCAGGCATCTGTGTTTTAAATACTTTCTAAGTGATCCTTACGCAAATTAAAGTTTGAAAGCCACATTCCTAAAGCCTCTTGATTTTTGCCAGGGAATATCATATTTGTAACTATTTGTCTTTCTATTCATTTTCATGGGCTAGAGCCCTACCTAGCAAAGATTACAGCTTTCACCAATGATATTAATACAAGCAAGACCAAATAGTGAGTTCTCCCCTCTTAGAACAGTGAGAAATTGCTCTGGGTCCTAGCAGTGCTTATTTTATTGAGTTATTGCTCCTAGAAGCTTTAGTGGAACAATTAAAATATTATGACTTACTTTTAAATTATAATTAGGAACATTACAATTTCTTAAATTATCTTGTATTTTTTCTTACGTAAAAGTCCATACTTCCTTAAAAAAGTTAAAATTATTTCTTGCTAATTATAAAATTTCTGAATGATACTTGAGATTACTTTGTGTTTCCTTTAGATCAGAATGTTTCCTAAGGTAGTACAGTTAAAGTTCTCATGTCTTTTTTTTTTTTTTTTTTTTTTTTTTGTGGTGCTGGGGACTGAACTCCAGGCCTTGCACATAGTAACATACTAGGCAAGCACTTTACCACCAAATTTTATTTCCAGCCCTCTGAATTCACCTTAAATATTTATTTTTCTCTATTTAATTATATTACCAATTTGCTATATATGTAAATTTGTCATTTGTTTACAAATAAGTCTGGTATTTTTATTTTCAGGCTTTAATTTTTTAAATATAGAAGGCATATGTGTTCAAAACTATATGAAATGCATGAAGTATATACTCAGAGAAGTTTCATTTACATCTTTCCCTCCACTAGTTGCTACCTCCTTTATAAGTAAGCATTTTTATTGCTTTTTGACTTTTTTGTTTCTTTTTACAGCTGCATGCATATAAGTATATATAGTCTTGTTTATCCTCATTTTCCCCCACAAAAACATGTGAAATGTTTTTATTGTACATTTTCTATCCATTTATTTAGTTTTTTTATTAAGAAATTTAGTTATTATAGAATCAAAAATGCATCCAGAGTAACAATATATGTATATATTCTTAAATTACATTTACCACTAGATCCCACCCTATTCTTGCACCCTTACCACGCCCCCACCCCAGTTCCCTCCACCTCCTTCCCGATACATCTCTATGAATGCCCTAGATTATGTGTGTTACTATGCCTTTGCTGGGTCTAATACATGAGAGTTGTCCACCTTTCACACAGGCCTGAGTCTAGCTCCAACCTCCACAGATGAGTGAAGACGTTCGACCCTTTACTCTCTGGGTTAGGCTAACTTCACTCAACATGATTTCTTCTATCACTATCTGTTTACTTTCAAAGGCTACAAAATCATTGTTTCTAATTGCTGAGTAGAACTCCATGGTATATATATATACCACAGTTTTTGGATCCATTCATCCAGTGAGGGGCATCTGTGTTGGTTCCATAATTGAGCTATTGTACATTACGCTGCTATGAACATAGATTTTGCAGTGTCACTGTAATGTGCTGATTCTAACTCCCTTGGAAAAATACCCAGGAGACGGGTAGCTGGATCATATGGTGGGTTCATCCCTACTTTTTGAGGATTCTCCACACTGCTTTCCAGAGGGGTTGTACCCACATATTTATCTTGGAGATTAAGGAGAACCCTTAAAAATTAACACCTTCTTCCTAACTCCCCAAAGACTCAGAGATGATGTTAATAGTTCCCCTTATTCTTAGGGCCTCTCTTATTTTGGGTTTTCAAACTGAACCTTTTACTAACAAAGATTTGTTGTGCCAAGTCAATATTTTTTACCCCACATTAATAAATGGGGTTTGAGGGAGTCAGGCATGGTGGTCCATGCCTGTAATCCCCCTGGCTCAGGAAGCTGAGGCAGGAGTATCACTAATTCAAAGCCAGGCTCAGCAACTTAGCAAGACCCTGTCTCAAAATAAAAAATAAAAAGGACTAGGAATATGGCTCAGTGATTAAGCACCCCTGCATTCAATCCCGGGTATCAAAATAATAACAATAAAAAAATCATAGTTTTTGAGAAATAATAGTGTAGCTTATTTGTATGTGAATGCATTAACAGCTTATCCAAATGATGTTGATGTTAGCTGGCCAAGAAGGAAATGGTTTTACCTCCTTTTTGTTCTCCAAAAAGATACAGATATAGCACCCAAGTACCACCATTGTACCTGTTTTTTTTGTTTGTTTTTTGTTTTTTTAAATAGCACAGTATCTTTTCTGTGTTTTTTTTTTCTTTATTAAAACATTGTTGAAACATGCTGCAGAGAAATGTCATTATTTGACTCCTCTGCGAGGGATATTTTGTAAGTTAATTATTAGGTGATTTAGATTTTTTCCCTATCACTTTTCTACCAAATTAGCCTATTCCTACTGACGAGTTCAGAAAACCACCTATGTGTTTAAAAACATAGAAGCCAAATCTAATTGAAGAAATGATTAGGATTTGGGTAGAAATATAAAGCATCTGCTTTTTTCCTTATTTGCAACATTCATTGACAGTAAGGCACATTGTAAAGAAAGAAAGCAATCTTTCCAAAGAAAGATTTTCCAGTTGAACTCGCTCTCTAACACTCCCAAAGGTATGTCTACTTCCTGTTTTCCTGCCTGAGGCACACAAAGTAGGAATATGTAAATCCCTGTGGGCCAAATATATTTTAAATGGTTTCTTAGTGTGAATATTTGTTCCTTAAAAATAATCATCTGCAACTTTTAACATATTAATCCATAGAAATCATATTGCATAATTAATTTTCAAGAAGTAATTAGGTTTGATGTTTACCTAGTTTTGGACAAAAGTGGTCTCAGTATACATTCCTTTTGCTAGGTAGTTTATTAGCTGTTTTTTAAAATATAAGACAGCTTAAATTTACTTATATAAGACAGCTTAAATTTACTTACAATATCAGAATATATCTCATGGTATATATAATGATTTATCATACCTTATTTTTTTCTATAAATCTAAAAAAATGTAAACTACTAAACCAAGAAAAGATTAGCTTTAAAAGTGTTTGATTTAGTGAAATACACTCTTTGAAGCAGTTTAGTATTGACCAGGGATGAAGTTATATTAACCCATTTTTAATTTATCATGCTAATTTTGAAGGTTTTCTGGAAATGAGCTTATTTATTTCTAAATATGCATATGTATATTTTGTTCTTAAGGAGATTAAACTATAAATTGCAAAAACTACTTTACTATTCTCTTATCTTCCATAATACAGATGAAAATGGAGTTTTAAGTTCCTCAACTTTTATAAGTATTCACAATAAAATGGTGAAACCATTTCATGGGGGTAATCAGTCCCCCCCCCAATGCTAATGATTAATCACAAATGGCTCTGCTGATGTACCTGTGACTTAACCACATTTTCATGAGCAGAATGTTCACTACAAAACAGCACAAATTTTTTTCAAAATTTAAATTTTATTTATTTTGTATTTATTTAGTATATAATTGAAAATATAAAAAAAATCAGGCAAGAACTCACAGACAATAGATGACATGCAACACAGGATTAATCTAGGTCAGTTTATGTACAACAGAACCATTTATAAAAACATGGGAGTAAGGATTCTCCCCGGACCCAAGGAGTAATTAGCATAGCCTAATTAGAGATAAAAGGGAGTGAATACTAGAACTTAGGGTATGAGTTCTGCTGTTGATTCAGAGGCTCTTCAGAGAAGTCATAACTTTCTTTGAAGACATAGCCCACTCTAGAGACCTTGAGGAAGGGAGCCAAGTACTTTGTCTTCACTCATCTCCTTTCTGATGTTCTATTCTGTTTTTCATGTTTCAGTGTCTTAATGTGTTTTGTGTTATTACAACAAAGTACCTGATACTGGTTAAGTTATAAAGAAAAGAGGTTTATGTAGCTTGTCATTCTATAAGTCCAAGAACATGGGGCTGGCATCAACTTCTGGTGAGAGCCTAAATGGATAGCATCACAAGCTATCTCCACTCTTAAAGGTGAAGATACGGTCATGTTAGAGATCAGCCCTTAACATGGGTTTTTGGCAGTGACAAACTACTACTACTTTTTTTTTTTAATTAAATAATTTTCTTTTTAATTTTTGAGACAGGGTCTTGCTAAGTTGCTTAGGGCTTTGCTAAGTTGTTGGGGCTGGCCTTGAATTTATGACCCTCCTGCCTCAGCCTCCTGAGTTGCTGAGATTACAGGCATGTACCACCATGCCTAGTGAAAAACTACTTTTTTTTTTTCCACCTTTATTAGAAGTATATTGCGATACAGGATACAGATGAGGGGGAAACATTGTCAAAACTGTAGCAATCAATGTGTATAAACTTTGATAACCGGGGGTAATGCTAACACATAGATAAGCTACTATGGGTTTCATCTATTGCCGTTTCCCCCAGAAGAACTCATGTGTTAAATGGGTATCTAGTGTAGGAATAACATCGGTTTCTGAAATGGTTCCCCCATCTTCCCCATCACCCGACTCCTATGAGTTCTTCCTATACCCTCCCCCTCCCCATCCCCTTCCCTACACCTCCAAGTTACCTAGGGAGCTTTCGCCCCTGTT
>PVKS010036807.1:0-19071 GCA_004027875.1 Aplodontia rufa
AATTTTTATATCTATGAAGAACATTTTCATATATGACTATAGTATATACAGAGACATACTTATAAATGCTTGAAAAGTACCTTGTTTTATCTCAGTTCCAACATTTCCCCTTCACCCCCTTCCTATCATCCTTCTTATTACTTGTTACATTTGACAATAGTGTTAAACGTTTACATTTTTGTAAAGGCATTCAGTATAGTTTGTTCAAATATCTTATGCAGTATATTGTACCTGTATCTCATAAACATTAACATGTTGCATTTTTGTTCTATGGTTCTAAACATGAGTTTATCTACCTTTCCCCCAAACCTGAATTTAACTCCAACCTCCACAAATGAGGGAAAACATTTGGCCCTTGACTCTCTGGGTTTGGCTAACATGGTTCAGCATGATTTCTTCTATTGCCATCCATTTACCATTAATGGATGCAATATAATTGTTTTTAATAGCTGAGTAGAACTCCACTATGTGTATGTGTGTGTGTGTGTGTGTGTGTGTGTGTGTGTGTGTGTGTTTCCCCTGTCAGGGGTATCACAGGTCATGATTCTCTCCCATTCTGTAGGTTGTCTCTTGATATATACATACATACATACACACACACACACACACATACAGCTTTTGGATCCATTAATCCAGTGAGGGGCATCTGGGCTGGTTTCATAATTTAGCTATTGTAAATTGAGCTGCTATGAACATAGTGTCACTGCAATATGCTGATTCTAAGTTCTCTGGGAAAATACCCAGAAGAGGGTCTTATGGTGGATCCAACCTTAATTTTTTGAGGAGTCTCCACACTGCTTTCCAGAGTGGCTGGACCAGTCTGCAATTCCACCAACAGTGTGCTAGTGTTCCTATCTCCCCACAACTCCTCCAGCATTTGTGAGTTTGTATTCTTCATCTTTGCCAGTCGGACCGAAGTGAGGTGAAATCTTAAGGTAGTTTTGGTTTGCATTTCTCTGACTGCCAGTGATTTAGAACACTTTTTTCATGTATTCATTGGCTCACTCAATTTCCTCTGTTCAGAAATTTCTGCTTAGCTCTCTGGCCCATTTATTTATTGGATTTTTTGTGCTGTTGTTATTGATTTTTTTGAGTTCTTTGTAAATTTTGGATATTAGTCCCCTGTCAGGGGTATCACAGGTCATGATTCTCTCCCATTCTGTAGGTTATCTCTTGACTTATTTGACTAATTCCTTGGCTGTGCAGAAACTTTTCAGTTTAATGACATTCCACTTGTTGATTTTTGACTGTAATTCTTTCACTGTGGGTGTCTTGTTGAAAAAATCATTGCCAACTCACATATGCTGAAGTGTTGGTCCTAATTTTTCTTCCAGCAGTTGTATGGTAGCTGTTTTAATTCCTAATTCCTTGATGCATTTAGATTTGATTTTTGTTCAAGGTGAGAGATAAGGATCTAATTTCAATCTTCTGCAAGTGGCTGTCCAGCTTGTACAGCACCATTTGTTGAAAGGCTGTCTCTCCGCTATGTTATATTTTGACCCCCTTTGTCAAAGATCAGATATTTAAAGATTTGTGGGCTTGTCTCAGAGTCTTCTATTCTATTCCATTGGTCCTCATTCCTATTTTGATATCAGTACCATGCTGCTTTAATTACTACAGTTCTATAATATAATTTTAGGTCAGATATTGCAAAACCACCTGTTTTGCTTTCTTGCAAAGTAATGTTTGGGCTATTCTATATTTCTTGCTGTTACAAATAAATTTCATAATTGCTTGTTCTATATATGTAAAGAATGACATTGGAATCTTGATAGGGATTGTGTTGAATCTGTATAGTGCTTTTTGCAGAATGGCCTTTTTAATTATATTAATTCTGCCTAACCAAGAGCATGGAACATGTTTACATCTTCTCAGGCCTTCAATTTCTGTTTTTGGTGCTCAATAATTTCTTTGTAGCGGTCTTTTACTTCTCTTGTTAGATTAATTCCCAATATTTTATTCCTTTAGAGGATATAAATAATGGGACCGATTTCCTGATTTCTTCTTCTGCCCTAATATTGTTAGTGTATAGGAAAGTTATTGATTTATTGGCATTGATCTTGTAGCCTGCTACTTTGTCAAATCTGTTTATTAGCTCTAACAGTTGTCTGGTGGAGTTTTTTGGATCTTTCATATATAGGATCATGTCATCAGCAAAATGGGATAGTTTGACTTCCTTCCTTCCTATTCTTATCTCTTTGGTTTCCTTCTCTTCCCTGGTTGCTCCAACAAGAGTCTCAAGGACTACATTGAATAAAAGTGGTGGAGCGGGCAGCCTTGTCTCATTCCTGAGTTCAGTGGAAATGCTTTCAACTTTTATCCATTTAGTATTATACTAGCTGAGGTTTTGGCATATATGGCCTTTATGGAGATAAGTTCTTTGATTCCTATCTTCTCTGGAGTTTTGCCATAAATGAGTGTTGGACTTTATTGAAGGACTTTTCTGCATCAATTGAAATGATTATAGGGTTTTTGTCCTTAATTCTGTTTAAGTGATGAATCACATTTATTGGTTTGCTTATGTTGAATCAGCTTTGCATATCTGGAATGAAGCTCACTTGATCATGATGAATTACCTTCTTGATGTGTTTTTGAATGAAGTTTGTGAGAACTTTATTAAGGATTTTTTTTTAAAAGAGAGAGGGACAGTGAGAGAGACAGAGAAAGAGAGAAACAACTTTATTTAGTTTTTCCCATGGCCTTAGTTGCTCCAACACTTAGTTGTGTACGTGGTGCTGGGGTTTGAACCCGGGTCCCCGTGCTTGCCAGGCAAGCGACGAAACCGCTGAGCCACCACGCCAGCCCCTTATTAAGGATTTTTACATCAAGGTTTTTCAGGAATGTTGGTCTGTAGTTTTCTCATTTTTATGTGTCTTCCTTGGGCTTTGGTATCAGAGTTATGGTTGCTTCATTAAAAAGTGTTTGGGAAAGCTCCCTCTGTTTCAATTTCTTGGAATAGCTTAATAAAGAGAGGTGTTAGCTCTTCTTCAAAGGTGTGGTAAAATTCAGTGGGGAGCCCATCAGGTCCTGGGATTTTCTTATTTGGAAGACTCTCAGTTGCTGTATGGATTTTGGTGCCTGTTATTGGGCTGTTTTGGATTTCAATTTCATCCTGCATCATTTTGGGATGTTGTATGTGTCTAGAAGTTTGTTCATGTCATCCAGATTAACTGAGTTAGAGGAGCAACATTTTTAAAAGTATGATTTGATAATCTGTTTGATTTCAATGGGATCAGTGGTGATCACCCCCTTTTTGTTGGTGAGTTTGTTGATTTGTTTTGATTCTCTCCTTGTTTTAGATAGATTAGCTAGGGGGTCTGTCAATTTTATTTATTTTTTCAAAGAACCAGCTCTTTGTTTCATCAATTCTTTTTATTATTTTTTGTTGTTGTTGTTCTCAATTCCATTGATTTCAACTCTGACCTTAATTATTTCCTGTGCTCTGCGTGCTTTGGGACTAGACTGTTCTTCCTTTTGTGGAGATTTGAGTTGGAGCATAAGCTTATTTGTGTGGGATCTCTCCTGATTCTTAATGTGGACACTCAGTGCTATAAATTTTTCCCTTAAGAATGCTTTCATGGGCTCCCAGAGGTTTGGATATGTTGTGTCTTCATTCTCATTTTCTTCCAAGAATTATTTAATTTCTCTTTTCATGTCTTCTTGGATGCATTCTTCATTTAACAGGGTGTTATTCAATCTCCATGTATATGTGTGTTTTCTGCTGTGGTTTTTACTGTTAGTTACTAGGGTCATGGCATCATAGTCTGATAGGATATGTGGAATAATATTTACTTTTTTATATTTGATAAGATTTCCTTTGTGAACTTGAACATGATCTATTTTGGAGAAGGATACATGTGCTGCTAAGAAGAAGGTATACTGTGCCAATTTGGGGTGGAATATTCTGTAGATGTCTATTAAGTCTGTTTGATTTATGGTGTTGTTTAGGCTGAAGACCTTTTTTTTCTCTTTGATGATCTATTGGTGATACAGGAGTACTAAAGTCTCCCAGTACTATTGTGTTGAGATCCACAAGTGGTTTTATTTCTTGGAATAATTTTTCCACATAGTTGGGGGTATTGGTGTTTGGAAAGTATGTATTTACTATGGTTATTTCTTCCTATTGTATTATTTCCTTTACAAGGATGTAGTGGTCTTCTTTATCTCTGCTGATTAATTTTTCCTTAATCTGTAAGTGTCATTGGTTGTAAGGTGGGTTTCCTGTCAGCAGCATATTGTTGGCTTTTGTTTTTAGATCCAATCTGCTAGTCTTATCTTTTGATTGATGCATTGAGACCATTCATATTCAGTGTTAGAATAGTTATGTGGTTGTGGTTCATAGTCATTGCATTTTATTAGTAAGTTCTGTACTGTATTGGTTGTCTATTAATTGCATGTACCTTTATTGAATTTCCTGTGTTTGTGGGTTTTGAGGAGTATTTGCTTGTTCTTCTATCTGAAGTTTATCTTTGAGAATTCTTTGTAATGCTGGTTTTATGTTTACAAATGGTGTAAGTTTGATCTTATCATGAAAAGTTTTTATTTCCCCCTCAAATTTGAAGCTAAATTTTGCTGGGTGTAGTATTCTTGGCTGCATATTGTGTTCAGTCAGACATTGAAAGATCTCCTTCCTTGATCCTCTCGTTTCCAAAGTCAGAGCTGAAAAGCCAGATGTGATTTTTATTGGTTTACCTCTAAATGTGATTTGGTGTTTCTCTCTTGCCACTTTCAATATTCTTCATGATTTCCTTGTTGTACATTTTGAATATGATGTGTCTTGGTGAACTTTTCATTTGATTAGGCCTATTGGGTGTCCTATAAGCTTCCTGGATGAGCATATCTGACTCTATTTTTATATGAGGAATTTTCTTTAACTATTTCACTGAGAATATTCCTTATTTCTTTTGTTTGTGTTTTGATTTATTCCTTGTATCCCGATTCTTCTTAAATTGTTTCTTCCCATTTCATCCCAGACATTTTTAAAATTCTGTTCATATTCTCTAAGTTTGTTTTCATCTGTGTGCTGAAGTTTGCTCAGCTTGTCCTCATTTTCAGAAGTTCTTTCTTCAAGAGCTGAGGTTCTGTTTTCTATAGAAGTTAGTCTATTTTTAAATTCTTCCATGGTTCCTCTCATGTCATTGTCCGAAGATTTAGCTCTGTTACTTCCTTTTTGAGGATGTCTATTTCTTTGATAATAGAGCTTTTCTTCTCTTGAGTTTTTGTCACTTAGTCTCTTCATTATATCTTCTTTTAGTTCATTGTTCCTTTTAGTAATCAGATTATTGATGATATTTTCAAGGTTTTCATCTTGGTCCCTATCTGTGGGATCCTTTTTAGAGGAGTTGTGGGTTTATGGTGAACCTTTCCTAGTTTAATTCTTTATTTTTGAAGAACCTCTTCTGGATCACTGAATTGAGATTTCCTGCAGGAAGATAGGCAGTTCTCCAGGTGGTTTGTCCTTGCAAATCAAATGGTTGGATCAGCTACCACCTCTTTGATGATCACCTTCTTCCAATGCTGCTTCTACCTGGGTTGTCATTTTGCTCCACTTTTTTGGTTCCAGGCTCACAGTTGCAGATCTGAACCTTGGTTATTCTGGGTGCCTGTCAGACCAGGACCAGAAAAGATTTGGGCCAGGGGCTGCTCCAGGCTGGAATGTTCCTCTGGTCTGTCCTGGGCATGCACTGGGGCCCATAGCAGAAGGGCCATCCTTCAAGGTGGGCAGGGTTTGCTCCAGAATGGGGTCCTACCTGTGGTGTCCTGAGCTCCTGCTGGCTGGGACCAAAGGAAGCCCAGACTGGCACATGGGGGTAACAAGTAGGCAGGGGGTGCTCCAGGTGGGGATCCTCCTCCAGTCAATCCTGGGCTTGTGCAGGGACCCAGATCAAAATGGACTGCCTGGTTGGTTTTTCAGCCCAAGGTCCTACCAGTGGTGTCCTGAACACCTGCCAGCCAGAACCAAAAGAGGCCCAGACAGGCACATGGGGTGTCAAGTAGGTGGGGCCACTCTGGTGGATCTTCCACTGGTTGGTCCTGAGTGGGGGCTGCTCCAGACAGGGCTCCTACCAATGGTGTCCTGAGTACCTGCTGATAGGGACTAAACGTGACCTAGATAGGCACTCAGAGCATCAGGTAGGCAGGGGCTGCTCCAGCAGTGTTCCTCCTCTGGTTGATCCTGAACAGGGGCTGCTCTGGTCTGGGGTCCTACCAGTGGTGTCCTGAGAGCCTGCCAGCCAGGACCAAAAGAGTTGAACACATTCTTAAGAGCAAAATTTATAGCACTGAGTGCCTACATTAAAAACCAGGATAGATGTCGAGTAAATTAGCTTATGCTCCACCTGAAATCCTTAAAACGGGAAGAACAATCTAATTCTAAAACCAACAAAAGATAGGAAATTGTCGCTCCCCGCAGGGTTCTGGAGCGGGGAGCGGGCGGAACGACCTCGGCGGACCTTAGCCATTCCCCGGGGGCCAGCAGGACACTGGGAACCGGGTGCCGACAGGACAGGGCTGGGGACGGGGGAGAGGAGTCGCTCCCCGCAGCATTCCTGAGCGAGGAGAGGGCAGAACAACCTAGCGGGCCTAGGCCGTCCTCCGAGGGGCTGAGTTAGGGCAGGGATGGGGCGAGGAGTTGCTCCCTGCTGCACTCCAGAGCGAGGAACGGCAGAACGACCCAACCCTGGGCCGTCCTCCAAGGGGCTGAGTTAGGAAGGGTTGGGGAGCCGGGAACAAGGGGGCGAACGCCGGCGGCTGGAACATGGGACCTGCACCTTCTACCGCTGCTGATCTCTCTGACGTCTCTGCTGATCTCTCTGGTTCTATGCGTCTTCTCTGCTTTCTTCCTTCAGGACACGGCTGCTTGCTTCCTTTGGCTGCTTCTTCACCTGACTAGTCGCTACTCTATTTATCCATTACAACAGCCAATAGGGGTACAGTGCAAACACATTTCTCCAATTGTAACAAATGAGTGGCCGAATAGCTTAGTCATGCGGTCAGGCAATTTGCTAATTACAAGCCAGCTGGACCCCTTAGAGTTGTTTACCACCAATTCTTTTACAAGCCAGCTGGGCTTCATGTTCCCAACAGGAAATAATCAAGATCAGAGCTGAAATCAATGAAACTGAAAACAAAATTTAAAGAAAAAATAAGAAGAATCGATGAGACAAAGAGCTGGTTCTTTGAAAAACTAAATAAAACTGACAGATCCCTAGGCAATCTCACTAAAAGAAGGAATGAATTGACACAAATCAACAAAATCACCAACAAAAAGTGAGAGATTACCTCTGACACCATGGAAATATAAAGGATTATCAGAACTTAATTTGAAAATCTATATTATATTCCTCTAAATTAGATAATCTGGAACACATGGACAAATTACTAGACGCATACAGAGTCCCCAAACAGATGCAGGAAGACATTGAAAGCCTAGATAACCCAATAATAGGCACTGAAATCTATATATATAGCAATTAAAAGCCTACCAAAGAAGGAAATCCCAGGATCAGATGAATTCCCCACTGAATTATAGCACATGTATGAGTTAAAACTCTCTTTATTAAGCTAGTCCAAGAAATGGAAAAGGAGGGAACTCTCCCAAACACTTTTTATGCAGGAACCATAACTCTGATACCAAAGCCTAACAAAGACACATCAAAAAAAGAGAACTATAAACCAATATCCCTAACAAACATTGATGCAAAAAATCCTCAAATAAGTTCTAGCAAATTGCATTCAAAAACTCATTCTTAAACTGAAATAAGACAAAAATCATATGATCAACTCAATAGATGCAGAACAGGCCTTTGATAAAATCCAGCACCCATTTGTGATCAAAACTCTGGAGAAGTTAAGTATCAAAGAAACTTATCTTAACCATGTAAAGGCTACATATGACAAAACTTCAGCTATTATAATACTAAATGGGAGACAAAATGAAGGAATTTCCACTAAACTCTGGAAAAACACAAGGCTATCTGCTCTCATCACTTTTATTCAATATTGCCCTAGAGACCCTTGCCTCTTCTCAGGCAAGAGAAGGAAAATAAAGGGAGAAGAATTATAAGAGGTAAAGTCAAACTATCCCTTTTTGTTGATGACATGAGCCTATATGTGGAAGATCAAAAAAACTCCACCAGAAAGCTTGAGCTTATAAACAGATTCCGCAAAGTGGCAGGCTGCAAGATCAACATCCATACATCAACAGCTTTCCTATACATTAACAATAATAGGGCAGAAGAAGAAATCAGGTAATTGGTCCCATTCATAATGTCCTCAAAATAAATAAAATACTTGGGAGTTCATCTAACAAGAGAAATAAAAAACCTCTACAATGAAAATTATCAAACATTGAAGAAAGAAATTAAAAAAGAGCTGAGAAGGGGTTGGGAATTTAGCTCAGTGGCACAGCACTTGCCTAGCACACGCAAGGCCCCAAGTTTGGTCCTCAGCCCTGAAAAAAAAGAGCTGAGAAGATGGAAAGACAGTTCATGTTCTTGGTTATGCAAAACTAATATAATTAAAATGGCAATTCTGACCAAAGCGCTATATAGATTCAATTCAATCCCCATCAAAATGTTAATGTCATTCTCTACAGATATAGAAAAACAATTCTCAACTTCATTTGGAAGAAATAGAATCACCAAAATATTACTAAGCAAGAAAGATTAAATAGGTGGTTTTGCAATATCAGATCTAAAATTATACTGTAGTGTTGTAGTAACAAAACCAGCATGGTATCAAAATAGGAATGAAGACCAATGAAATAGAATAGAAGACTCTGAGATAAATCCACAAATCTTTAAACATCTGATATTTGACAAAAAAAGGTCAAAATATTACATAGAGGAATGACAGTCTATTCAACAAATGGTGGTGGACAAATTGGACAGTAATTTGCAGAAAGTTCAAATTATATCCTTCTCTCTAACCTTGCACAAATGTTAAGTAAAGCCAAAAATTAATGAGTAGAGCACCATTAAATTAAAAAGCTTTTCCTCAGCCAAGGAGTTTGTCAGAACTGTCAATGGAGAACTTACAGAATGGGAGATAATCATGGCCTGTGATTCCTACATATGGGGAAATATATCCAAAGTCTACAAAAAACTTAATACAAAAAAACCCTCAAAGAATCCACTCAATAAATGGACTAGAGAGCTAAATAGAAACTTCTCAACAGAGAAAATTGAGCAATCCAATGAATACATGAGAAAGTGTTCTAAATCAGTAGTAATCAGAGAAATGCACATCAAAACTGCATTAAGATTTCACCTCACTCCAACGAGAATGGAAAAGATGAATATAAACAGTAACAAATGCTGGAGGAGTTGTGGGGAGATAGGAACACTAGCACACTGTTTGTGGAACTGCAGATTGGTAAGTCACTCTGGAAAGCAGTGTGGACACTCTTCAAAAAATTAGGGACCAATTCACCATATGACCCAGCTATCCCTCTTCTGGATATTTTACCAATGGAGTTTGAATCAGCACATTACAGCAACACAGCAAACTCAATGTTTATAGCAGCTCAATTTACTATAGTTAAAATATGGAATCAACCCAGATGCCCCTCAGTGGATGAACTGATCCAAAAGCTCTGGTATATAAATACTATGGAATTCTACTTGGCTATCAGAAATAGCAACTTTACGGCCTTTGAAGGTAAATGGATCACAGTGGAGAAAATCAAGCTGAGTGAAATTAGCCAAACCCAGGAATCAAGAGAAAAAAATGTTTTCCCTCATTTGTGGAGGCTAGAAGAAAACCCAGGCCTGGGTGAAATGTAGTCAGTCTCTTGTACTAGACCCACCAAAGGTGAAGCAACACACAATATAGGGGATGTACAGGGGACAGGGAGAGAGGAAGTCATAGGTAAGGCGAGAGAGAGAGAGGAATAATGGCAAGGGATCTAGGGAGACAATCAATAATATGACATATTCTTTAATTCCCCCATCCTGTAGAAAGCAAATAATACCTAAGCAATCACTCAATGCTGAAAAAATTAATTATCCTGTATATTCATATATGTGGGCATTTATAATTGTTGTGGTGGGGGAATATATAAGAATCAAGGAACTGATGGGTGGGTGATGTAAAATGTCTCTGGATTAGAATCAAATGCATATCATATTGTTACCTTATATGCATCAGTGATTGTATAACATCTCAGTTTCATTATAAAAAATATTCTTTATTCCATTTGTTTGCATTTTCATTTCTTCTTGTTTCCCAATTACTCTTAGATTGTTACTTCTGATTTCAATCCAGACATTTCTCCTCATGCTCATGGGTTCTTTGTCATTGCTGTTGTTTTCTATTTTGTAATCCATGTGCACAAGTTTACTCAGCTTATCCTCATGATTGGAAGTTCTTTTTTCAAGAGCTGAGGTTGTGTTTTCTATAGATGTTAGTCTATTGTTAAATTCCTCCATTATTCCTCTGATGTAATTAAAGATTTTAGCTTTTAGTTCCTTTTTGACTATGTCTATTTCTTTGATAAGAGTTTTTCATCTCTTGAGTTTTCTGACTTAGTCACCATTTTGTCTTCTTTTAGTTCATTGTTCCTTTAAGTAATCAGATCATTGATAATTTTTAATATATTTTTATCCTGCTCCATGTCAGTGGGCTCCTTGGCAGGGGAGTTGTAGGTTTGAGGTGAACCTTTTCTAGTTTAATTCCTCATTTTCTCTGAAATAATGTTCCCTGGGGGCTCGTGTGGCTGCTCAGCTCCTCGTGCGTGGGTATCCTGGGAACCCCTGCCAGCCCAGGACCATAGGCCTGTGGGCCTACATGCTGCTGAGTGGGTCTGCCTGGCTCCAGGCAGGGATTCTGAAGGATAGGTGTCCTGGATGCACCTGGGGGCCCAAGTGGCTGCTGGGCAGGTGAGCTCAGTTCCAAGAGCGTCCTTGGGGGTGGGTGTCTAGGAACTCCTTCTGGCCCAGGGCAAGAGCCCTGGGGCCACAAGTGACTCCTCAGCAGGCCAGTTCAGCTCTGGGTGGGATCCTCAGGGTTCCATTCATTCTTTACAGATATAAAAAAAAATCAATTCTCAAACTCTTTTGGAACAATAAAAAAATCCAGAATTGCTGCCAAAGCACTACTAAGAAAAAAAAAATAAGGTAGGAAGGATCATAATACCTGACCTGAATTAGGCAGAAAGACCAATGGAATAGAAGACTGAGACTAACCCACAAGTCTTTAACCATCTGCAAATGGGGCAAAAATATAGCTTGGAGGAAAGACAGAATATTCAACAAATGGTGCTGGATGAACTGGAAAGCTATATGCAGACAAGTGAAATTAGATCCTTATCTCTCACCCTGCACAAAAATAAATTCAAAATGGATCAAAACTAGGAATTAAACCAGCAACCATACAATTAAAAGGGAAAAAAATAGGATCAACATTCCACCATGTTTCTGTAGGCTCCTTCTTCATTAACAAAACTCCCATAGCACAAGAATTAAAGCCAAGAATTTATTAGTGGGATGCTATTAAGCTGAAAAGCTTCTGCACAGCTAAGGAATTAGTCAAGAGTGTCAAGAGAGAACCTACAGAATGGGAGAAATCATGGCCTGCTACCTCTCTGACATGGGGCTAATATCCAGAATATACAAAGAACTCAAAAAACTTAACACCAAAACACAAATACTCAAATCAATAAATGGGCTATGGAACTAAATAGAAACTTCTCAGCAGAGGAAGTTCAAATAAACCTAAAGATATCTGAGAAAGTGTTCTACATCACAAGCAATCAGAAAAATGCAGATCAAAATTGCTCTTAGATTCGACCTCATTCTAGTCAGAATGACTTAAATGAAGAATATGCACAATAGCAGATGCTGCAGGGGTTGAGGGAGAAAGGAATACTAGCACATTGTTGGTGGGACTGCAAACTGGTACAGCCACTCTGGAAACAGTGTGGAAACTCCTCAAACGATTAGGGATGGAATTATAATTCAATCCAGCTATTCCATTCCTGGGTATTTTCCCCAGAAAAGCTAGAATTGGCTTATTACAGAGATACAGTGATATCAATTTACAATAGCAAAATTATGGAAACAACCTCAATGCCCTTCACTGGATGAATGGACCCAAATTCTGTGAGATTATACACATAGATACATGCATACAATGGAGTTTCACTCAGCTAAAACAAAGAATGATTTCATGGCTTTTGCAGTTAAATGGATAGAAATGGGAAAAAAATCATGCTAAATGAAACAAGCCAAACCCAGAGAATTAAGAGTCAAATGTTTTCTCTTATATGTGGAAGCTAGAGCAGAATCTAAGTTAGGATGAAAGTTAATCAAATTTTTTTTCAAAGACCCAGCCAATCTGAAGTAACACATAAGCTTTGGTGACTGTAGCTATGAAGTGGAGGAGGAGAAAAGGAGAGAGGTGAGATAGGGAAAAAGGGAGGGAGAGTTCAATAATGTAGAATACACTTGACTCCCATGAGAACTCCAAACATACCCAGGGAGATGTATAAATCTAGTAATTTCAAGTTTTATATTACATGTATATGGTCATTTATATCTGTAACTTGGGGGAACTATAGAGGAGTCACGTGATCAGGAGTGGGTGAAGGGTGGGAGATCCTGGACAAGGATTGGGTTTAAGCAACTTTGTCAGTATGTATGCATGTATGAATATGAACCAACAACTCCCTTCATTATTAAGATGATGCTGAACCAATTAAAAAAAATAAGAAGGAAGAATAAATGGAACAAATATTTTGTTTGAAACTGTAGTACTAAATTTTGTATAATGGGGTTAATGTAAAAGATAATGAGATATCTAATGTTTAGGTAAACAGAAGCATGTGATACAGTAATGATAAAAACTAATATCTAACAGAAAGAAAGAAGCAATTTTTTAAAGTAGAATATAGAGAAATCAAAAGGTAAAAATGAATGAAATACATCCAAATAAATGAATAATCACTTGCTTATATTTGCAATTTAAATGTACACAGACTTTTTTTTTTTTTTCAGATGGTGGAGCAGATACAGGCAGCAACCTTGAACCCTCCACAGACCAGAAAGGAGGCAATGAATAAACAGCTGACCAGGGAGTTAGGCAACAGAATAAATACTTCAAAACTCAATATCTGACATTTTGAGACTTTAAGGGATTTGGAATTTGGTTAACAGAGCAGAAAATAAGGACAGAATTCCTCAACCCCCAAACCCTGACCAATGTGGGCCAGGGGGAAGGGGTAACAAAGAGAGAAAGAAGGAGAGGAAAATCACATAAGCTTACTTCCTTAATAACAGCTAGAAAGAAAAGCAGACCAAGATAAAATCCAACAGGAACAACTCAGAAAGTGAAAGAGATCAAGCAGTTTAACCCAAATTGTGAACTGAAAGCTATGCTTGCCATGGCATTCATTCTGTAGAGTCCACAGTAAGTCAGCCTCTCTAGAATTAACTCAGTACGGTTTCTGCCCACCTTCAGATAGCAACAGAAGAACCAAAATGAATGCCTCTGAAACGGGTTGTTTTGTTGTATAACCATGATTGGTGAAACTGTGGAGCAAGTTTTCAACAAGTTTTTCTTTTTCCTAAAGTTTATTAGTCCATGGATTTTCTCTGAACTGATTGTTGTAAAAAGGGTTTAATGTCTTCTCTCAAACTGGTGCTGACAGAGTAAACAGGAGAGAATATACATGAAGTGAGATTATCAACACCTGGGGCACTTGAGAGAATGAAACCCGCTAAATAATCCCACTGGATAGAACTAGGAGAAATTATCATCTCAGAAGATGAATATACATACAAGCAGTATGAAAAAGTAAGGAAACAAACCACACCAAACAGCCTACAACCCATGAATAACTGAATTCATTGACATCACAGGGGAGGAAATGTCAAAGAAAGAATTTAGAATTTTCATAGTTAAAATGTTCAGTGAGCTGAAATAAAATGTAAGGAATTAATTTGGAAAATACAGAAGGTGAAGGATAATTTCTATAGAGATACTGAAAAAGAACCAAACAGAAATCCTGAAAAGGAAATTCTAAATAAATCATATTAAAAATTTAGTGGAAAACTGGGGCTGGAGCAGTGGCTCAGTGGTTTCGGCGCTTGCCTGGCAAGCACGAGGACCTGAGTTCAAACCCCAGCACCACGTACACGACTAAGTGTTGGAGCAAATAAGGCCATGTGAAAAACTAAATAAAGTTGTTTCTCTCTTTCTCCTCTATCTCTCTCACTGTCCCTCTCTCTTTAAAAAGAAAAAGTTAGTGGAAAACGATATCAATGATTTAGACCACTTTGAAAACAAAGTACAAAATACTGAAAGTAAAGTTGACAACAAAGGAAAGTCATTATGAAAGCATGACCAGAATATTCAAGAAATGTGGGGTAACACTGAAACCAAATACTACAATCACTGATGTGGAGGATGGCAGCAAATCACTAACTAAAGGAATCCTTCTCAATAAAATAATATCAAAAAAACTTCCAAATCTTAGGGACAAGATGTAAATACAGAAACACAGGAAGTATTTATAATCACAAATTGGCATGATTAAAATAGACTCTCTCTGAGGTATATTATAATGAAAATGCCTAACATACAGAATAAGAATATAATTTTAGAGAAAAATGGCAGGTCACATTTAGAGCTACGTCAGTTCAGATTTTAACTGATTCCTCAACACAGACCCTAAAAGTCAAGAAGGCATGGCATAATAAATACTAAGCCCTGAAAGAAAAGGATGACAAACAAGATTACTATACCCAGCAAAACTATTCTGTAGAATTTAACATGAAATAAATGACTTAAAATGAAATAAATGCCTTATAAGCAGTAACTGAAAGAATTCAGTAACTACTAAGCATGTAGTAGAGAACATGCTCAGTGAAACATTCTACACAGAAGAAAAGAAAAAGGAGAACCAGCATAGTATTGCATCTCAGTAAAGGAATATTCAGTTAAGGGAGAATCAAACTGAATAAACCATTAGAAATAAATCAAAATGACAAAATATAAAAATCACATTTCTTCAATAACACTGAATGTAAGTGATCTTAACTCTCCAACCAAAAGACATAGATTGGCAGAATGGATTTAATAAGAACCAACCATATGTTGTTTACAAGAGAACCATCTAATAGGAAAAACAAATTCGTAGGCTGAGATTGAAAGGGTGGAAAAAGATACACCTCGCAAACTGAGCAAGAAAGCAAGGAGGTGTGGCTCCTCTCACATCAGACAAAATACACTAAAAAACCAAAATTAATTAGAAGAGGCAAAGAAAGTAATTTCATATTGGTTAAGGGAATCATCCAACCATAAGATATAATGATTATAAATATTTATGTCCCAATTGTTGGTGTACCTACATACACAGAACAAAATCCTCAATATAAAGAATCAAATAAACCACAATACAATAATACCAGGTGATTCTAACACACTTCTCTATTCTGAAATAAATCACCCAGACATAAACTAAGTAAACACTATATAGAACTACAAGGTATCATTAATCAAATGGAACTAATAGACATCCAAGTTCCCCCATCCCTTTGATGTTAAGTAATCCCCTATCAGAAGAGTAGTGGGCAAAATTTTCTCCTATTTGGTAGGCTCTCTCTTCATACTCTCTGCACATTTCCTTGTTGTGCAGAAGCTTTTTAGTTTGATGGCAACCAATTTATTAATTTTTTGTCTTGTTTCCTGTGGTTTGGGAGTCTTGTTAAGGAAGTTGGTACAAGCACCTATATGAGAGAGTGTTAATCCTGTTTTCTTCTAGCAGTTGCAAGGTTTCTGGTATAGGGAACCATAACTGTGAAGGTGGGCATTGGGGAGAAGGGAGGGACACAGGGAGGGAAAGGGTGGAAAATGTGGGTTATCAATACAGCTGGGAACACTTGACTCCCATGAGAAGCCCAACTATTCACAGGCAGGCAGAGAAACTCAGAAATTTCAACAATTAATATGTATGTATCTGCTCATTTCCATCTATAGCATGGGAGTATTTCAGAGGAGACAGGAGATTGGGGAATGGGTGAAGGTGGAGTGATTCTGGACTAGGATCAGCCTTAACTTACTTTATCAATATCCATGTATGCATGAATATGTAACAATGATTCCCTCCAATATGTAACTCTATGTCGAACAAACAAAAATGTTTATATTCACAAAAAGATAATAATAATAATTCCTAAGTCTTTGATCCATTGCAATTTAAGTTTTGTGCAGCATGAAAAATGAGGATCTAATTCCATTTTTCTGCATACAGCTATTCCATTTTCCAAGCGTCATTTGTTAAAAAGGCTACCTTTTCTCCAAAATATATTTTTGTACCATTTTCAAGTAATAAACAGCTTTAGGTACACGGTTTTATCTCTCTGCCTTCTGTTTTGTTCCATTGAATTTCATGTCTATTTTGATGCCAGTACCTTCCTTTGTTACTACAGCTGTGTAGGTATTGTGATGTCTCCTGCTTTGCTTTTATTTCTTATATTGCTTTGGCTATTCTGGATAACTTATGCTTCTGAATAAATTTAAGAATTTTTTTCTAATTCTATGAAGAACGTCATTGGTATTTTGAGGAGAATTGTGTTGAATCTGCATCTTGCCTTTAGTGGTATAATCATTTTGACAATATTAATTCTGCATATCTAAGAACATGGGAAGTCTTTCTATATTTTAAGGTTTCTTCAAGTTTTTTCCTCAGCATTGTAATTTATGTTGTAGAGCACTTTTATCTCCTTAGCTAGATTAATTCCAAAGCGATGTTTTTTTTTTAGGTTATCATGACTGGTATGGTTTTCCTGACTTTTTCCACAGCTGAATCACTGTTGGAGTATAGGAAAGTTATTGATTTATGGGTGTTGCTCTTGTACTCTGATATATTGCTGTACTCACTTTTAAACTCTAGTAGTCTTCTTGGTAGTGTTTTGGGGTCTTCTAGATATAGGATCATGTCGTCAGCAAACAGACATACTTGACTTCTTCTTTCCCTATTTGTATTGCTTTGATTTACTTCACTTACCTGATCACTCTGACTAATGTTTTGGAGGCTATATAGAATAGAATTCAGAAGAGTAGACAGCCTTGTTGTATTCCTGAATTTAGAATTGTTTTCTATTTTCTCCATTCCATATGATGTTAGCTTTGGGTTTGTCATAAATGGCTTTTACAATGTTGAGGTAAATTCCTTCAATCTCTAGCTTCTTCAGCATTTTTAACATGAATGGGTTTGGGATTTTGTTCTAAAGAAATTTTCTGCATCTGTTGAGATGATCGTTTGAATTTTACCCTTAATTCTGTGTACGTGGTAAATTACATTTATTGATTTGAATATGTTGAACCAAACTTGCATCCTTGGAATGAAACTCACTTATCATAGGGAACTATCTTTTTGATGTGTTTGTGAATGCACTGTCAATATTTTATAAAGGATTTTTGCCTCTAAATTCATCAGGGATATTGGTCTATAGTTTTCTTTCCTTGTTGCATCTTTGTTTGGCTTTGTATCAGGGTTTTACTAACTTCGTAAAATGTATGTGAAAGTGTCCCCTCACTTTCAGTTTCAGGGAATGATTTGAGGAAGTCTGGTGTAAGTTCTGTAAAGATCTGGCAGAACTCATCTGAGAATCCATCTGGTTCTGGGTTTTTGTTTTTGTTTTTTGTTTATTTTTGTTTTTGGAAGACTTCCAATTGCATTTTCAATTTTATTACTTGATATTGGTTGATATTGTTTAGCTTTTGATATTGTTAGGTTGAATCTTCCTGATTCAATTTGGGTTAGTCATATGTGTCTAGAAAATTTGTCAATGTTTCCAGCTTATTGGTATATAAATTTTCAAAATTTCAAAATTTTCAGAAGCGTCTGTGTTGATATCTTCTTTTTCATCTCTGATCTTGTTCACGTGCTTCATCTTACTCTGTTTTGGTTACTTTGGCTAAGGTTTTGTCAATCATATTTATCTTCTCAAAGAACCAACTCTTCACCGAATTGATCCTGTGTATTCTTTTCTTATTCTCAATTTCATTGATTTCAGCTCTGATCTTAACTATTTCCTATCTTCTACTGGTTTTGGAGTTATTTTGTTCTTCTTTTTCCAAGATCTGAGGTGGAGCATAAGGTTATTTATATCGCATCTCTCTAATGTTTTAATGTAGGCACTATTATAAGTTTTCCTCTTAGATTTGCTTTCAAACTGTCCCACAGATTATGAGATGTTTCATATATGTTCTCATTTATTTCTAAGAATTTCTTGATTTCTATTCTCATTTTTTCTTTGACTCATTCTTCATTTAACTGAGTATTATTCAGTCTCCATGTGTGGATGTGGTATCTTTCATTTTTGTTGCTGTCTGTATCTAGTTTCATTCCATTATGGTCTGATAGTATACATAGTATTATATCAATTTTTTTATTTTCTAAAATTTACTTTGTGGTCTAGAACATGATCTATTTTGGAAAACATTCCATATACTGCTGAGAGGAAAACAAATTCATCTGTTTGGGGATGAAATATTCTGTAGATGTCTATTAGGGTCCTTTGATTTATAGTATTATTTAGGTTGGCAGTATCTTCACTGATTTTATGTTTTGATGACCTGTTTATTGATGATAAGGGTGTGTTAAAGTTATACAGTATTACCATGTTGGGGTCTATCTGGGGTTTAATTTCACATGGAGTATTTTGATTTTAATCTGGAAAATTAGAATAAACTTTGGGAAAGTAAAAAAAAATCACAGCTAATAAAGATATAAAATAAATTTAAAAATAAGATTTTATAAAGAATATGAATACAGCTAATTTTTTTGAAAAGAACAAATAAACTTTTCAAGATAGATTAAGCAAAAAAGAGAAAACCATTCTATATTTAGCAAGAATGATTTGATAACTATGAATGTGCAAAGATATTTTTAAATGAGAAATTTAAGGTCATTATGTATATAGGTATAAAATTGTTAAAGTGTTCTTTCAAGTCTTTTTTACTTTTAAATATGAAATAATTGAAACTATGTACAATGAACTGCCTTTGGATTTTAGTAATCAGTAATAACAATAAAAGACAATTGAGGAGGAACAAGAATTAAAA
>PVKS010036808.1:0-19062 GCA_004027875.1 Aplodontia rufa
TGGATGGATGAATAGACAGATGAACATCCAGATAGATAGAAATGGTAGAAGAAAGTCTCTGCATTTCCATGATGACCCACCCACCCCTTCATTTAGTAATTCTCACTCTGTTTCCATATGCCTTATATGAATCTGACCCCATCCCTGTCCAATAGGTCTGTCCTGGCCAATGAGATCCTTTAGACTGATTCTAGAAGAGGCAAACCCCATTCTCTCCAGCTCCCAAGCTAGAGTAGACTTGGCCTAGAGAGAAGCAACTCTTTCCTACTGGATTTAGCTTGAGCGGGTGTCAGCCTGGCTTTGTGGGGTGGGTGGTGGGCGCACACAGAGAGAGCCACCTCGGAGTGAAGCCACAGAGAGGAAAGCAGAGTTGAGGGATGGGAGGAGCAGCTACTGATTAAACGGTTTCGATATTTGAATTTTGCCAACTCTTATACCCACGCCTCACCTTTTAGAATCATGTGAAATTTTATACCTTCCATTTTTTTTCTTTTTGGTCTCTTGCAATCAAATAAAATCAAATCTTGAGCTGGAAGATGGTTATTGTGCACAGCTGCTGGGTCACCACCCTTTCCCATCGTAACCCACAGCCTGTGGGCACCAGTGCCCTGCAAGTAGTTTGAAGACCAACTCGATGGGCTGCTTCCCAACTATAACCAAATATTATTTGCATTTTCCTGGAAAAGAGCAGTGCCAAACCTTTTGCTGATGGCCTTCCATTTAACCAAGCAAGTTATCCCAGTTTTGTGCAACTCCCGTCTTTGCCAAAGAACTCAATAAACTATTTTCACTTTGGACCAAAAAGACGTGGTGGGTAAGATGTGTTTATCTTCCCCAAAGCGGTGCTTGTGTATAAAAGGTTGTTCCACGTTGTTTTTGATACATGATGTCCTATGAGGGTCTTTCAGCTTTAAAAACACTGTAATTGCATACGACCAGAGGGAAATGTCCCGTAGCGTTACAGGGCTTGGCACTGAGCCTGGCACATTAGGCGTACACGGTATTTGGTGAATAATTACCAATTTGTTTGACCTTCCCCTAACCCTCCTCCCCATCTGCTCACTTGGGCTAACCCCAGAAGAGAACAACCTTAAGAGACAAATTAGATTTTAAAATCATCACATTGAGACTTAGAGTCAAAATGTCCCTTAAAAGTCCTCTTAGATGACCTACGCTGTGAAAGACTGGATCGGTTCAGTTTATGCAACACGGTCCTGGTTTCTCTCCCCCTGGGGCGGACCGCTGGGCATGTGGGCTGAGCCTCTGCTGACAGGTAGACTTGTGGGTTTAAGGGATCATGCTGAAGAGACAGCAGCGTGGCCCATTGCCTGCAGGGGCGAGGTGTTCAAGGGACCAAGGGAGGAATCTGGAGAATCAGATTTCCCATCTCCCGCTCTCCCAGTTGGGACGGTGGTGGAAATAGTCCATGTGATTGAAAAGCTTCTCCCTCCCTTTCCCAGGCTCCTTCTTCTCCTTCGCCTCCTCCCTCTCTTCTTCTCTCTCCCTTTCTTTTTCTTTCTCTTCGTAGGCACTTCAAGCATTATTTATATAACTAAAACATGCTTCTGATACAACTATACTATGTTCCTGAATCATCTTCAATAAAAGGTATCAAAAGGGGACTGGAGCAGCAGCTCTGTGGTTACAGCTCTTGCCTGGCATGCGCAAGGACCCGGGTTCGAACCCCAGCACCATGTACACAACTAAGTGTGAGAGCAACAAAAGCCATGTGAAAAAACTCAATAAAAATTGATTCTCTCTCTCTCTCTCTCTCCCTCTCTTAAAAAAAAAGGCACTAAAATGAGATTTCCTTCTGTCCTCTGAGTCCCTTCTGGGGCAGATCATTCCATGTGGATAGGAAATATTCTTTGCACCCCTCCATGTGCACGTGATCTTCAAGTACCAGAAAGATGGAAGGGAAATGCTTCCAGCGAGCTTCACATTACATTCTAAAACCACGATTCATTCTCTCTCCAGGCCACTGAAATCCCTGTCTTTACAGTGAGCGTGATGAATGGAAAGGCATCCTTGGAGGGTTAGACACATGGCCCGGCCTCCCGCCGCCCCTTTCTCCCTCCTCTCCCCATCTTCTTTTCCATTTTCAGGGCAACAAGTTGCACAAGGGAGTATTCTATTGAAAATCCATGACTGGGGATTTATTTGGGCCTTTGTCATAAATTATGGCTGCAGAGAACCCATCTGCTGCTGCAGGATTCCAAACGTTTCAAGCAGGTGATTAGAATAAAGTGCACCACCGCCCTCCGCCAGGAGGATCAGTGAGGCTGCCGTCTTGCTCTCCCAGGTGGGGGAAGGCTAAGGTGGAGACAAAGACCTCATTAGAGGGGATGGCAAGGCTGAGGTTTGGAAGGAAAAGCAGAATGTCACGTGGAAATGGTATTGTCCCTTCAAAGCCCGGATCAGCATCCGCAGGGCATGGAAGTGACAGACTAAAGGTTTCCCTGCATGAAAAATGAACTCATCCCTTGATTCATCTCTGCAGTTAATGTAATGACCTTTAAATCAAGTCACCAAGAATCGGATAAAGTTAAAATAAAAAAACAAGCAAGAAGAGAAGACGATAAGGATTGTTCAAAGGCCTGCTAATTGTACGGCGTGCTGCGTTGGACTCGCTACGTAAACTAAGGGCGCGGGTGCCCCATGGCGCTCCCCAGTTCTGGATAAAAGTTCTGAGTTGAAGGATCAGCTCGATGATCGGTTTCCACCCTGCGCCACATCCCTACGGCCTGTCCAACCTTAGGTTCAGAGGAGCTCGCTGAGCGTCTCAGAAAGACCGAGATCCAAGTAGCTCTCCGTCATCTTTCAAATCTGCCACGGCGCACGTGAGCGTGGCTCTGGGCAGTGTAGCTGAACGCTCCCCTCTTTTTATAAAGCCTCAGTTTTGCTCTAGTGCCCATCCCTCATTGCAAGCTGTCCCGATGAGATTATCAATCATGACACTGTGTCCTCCCCTGCCCGGGGACGGTGAGTGATTCGAACTGAGTTAATCGGGCAGCTTCCCCCAGGACTGTGAGCCTGGGATGGACGATCCCAGGGCCATGCATTGTTGGACCCGGTTCCTCTTGACGACAGGGACCCCTGCAAGGGACCTCACCTTGTTTGGGTCCAGAATGTTTTCCTTCCTATCCTTGCTGGAGCTGGGCTCTGCATCTTTCCCTTGGAGTCTGGATGCTTCTCTGTTGTTATAATTTGGATGTGAGGTGTCCCCCAAAACCTCCTGTGTTAATGCAGGGGATCAGATCATTAGCTGATGAGAGCTGGGACCCAGCCTGTGGATTAAATGGATTACCAGTTTGAAAGGACTATGCGTGGGAACCGTAAGCAAGTAGCCTGGAGGGAGCAGGTCACAGCGGGGCCGGGCACTCGGGGAGCGTATGCCTTGCCCCTGGTTTCCCCTGTTCCTGTCTGCTCCCAGCCGTCAGGAGCTGAGCTTCTGTCCTCCACCTTAGCTTGGACCCAGAGCAGTCAGCCGACCATAGATTGAGCCTCTGAAGCCATGAGCCCCTAGTTAACTCTCCCTCCTCCTCCAAGCTGTTCTTGATGGGTGCTGTTGTCAGAAGAGTGAAAAACAGACTAACACACCTGTGTGTGTCCCACACTGAGCTCATTTGTACCAAGTGAGCGTCGTTGGTGTGCATTGCACAGAGCCACCCCGCACAAGCGGGCTAGTGTTTTGCTGTTCCATTGTGGTCGGAGGCCAAGTGTGCCACGTGGGAGCTGCTATGGTTTGGATATGAGTGTGTCCCCCAAGGGTCCATGTGTTAAGTGCTTGGCCCCCAGAGTGGCACTATTGAGAGGTGCTGTGGTCCTCTAGGAAATGGTACCCAATGAGAGGTCTCTAGGTCAGTGGACATTGTGGGACCCTTGACCCCTGCCTCTTCCTTTCTTTGTGATCTGGCTTGTGACAAAAGTGATTTTCTCTAACACATGCTGTTATCATGAAGTGGTAGGAGACCCAAGGCAAGGGGGCCACCTGATCTTGATCTGGAACCTCCAGAACCATGGAGCCAAAGCAAACCTTTTCTCTTTATAATTTAATTGCCTCAGGTAATTTGTTATAGTACTGTGAACCTGATTAACAGATGAGATTATTAGGAATGTATAGTCTTGGGCTCTACCATCAATCCACTGAATCTGAATCTGTATCTTTACAAGGTTTCCTGAGTAGTTAGAGAAGTGCTAGTTTAGTGTAAAGCTGCTTGGACTCTGGCTTGCACAGAGCTGTACCTTCACCCTTAGAAAAGTTGCACCTCTCTTCTGGGTCCTTGTTTCTCTACCTCCTGCGTAGGGTACATTCTGCTTCATTAGTTTGATCGTTACTATGCTCACTCACTAAATAGTCATGGGCCCAAAGACAGCTGCTAACAACTGGAGGCAGAGAAATAAGTAAAATGCAGATCCCTCCTTCACGAAGGAAGGAAAGGTGGTTTCTCATTTATAATGCAGGAAGAGTAACAGTACCTACTTCATCAGGTTTCCGTAAGGACTGCCTTTTACAAATCCATGTTAAAATAAGGCATATGCCTGCACGTAATAACTGATCAATAGCATCAGCAATTATTTCAAGCACCGAGATTGAAGTCTGTCATTCTACTGGCTTACACATTTCATAAATGTTAACAATTGATCAGGCATGAGTTTAAGACCTTGAAAAATAGTGTATATATATATATATATATATATATATATGTATATATACACACTTGTGTGTGTGTGTGTGTGTGTGTGTGTGAATGTGTGTGTGTGTGTGTGTGTGTGAATGTGTGTATATGCTCAGACTCAGGAGGCTGAGGTAGGAGGATCAAAAGTTCAAGGCCAGCCTCAGCAACTTAGTGAGGCCCTAAGCAACTTAGCAAGACCCTGTCTCAAAATAAAAAAATATAATAAAAAGCCCTGAGGATGTGGCTCAAGGGCTAAGTGCCCCTGGGTTCAGTCCCCGGCGCTATATTTCTATCTCCTGACTTCACCGTCAAGGCGGCCATGGAGGTGAGTCTTTGTCATCCCTCTTAACAGGTGGAGAAGAGGGGACATCCAGAAGTATCGGGCACACTGCAGGCACGGCAGCGAGCGAGCTCCCTTCGGGTCTTGTTCCGTGGGTGGGGAAGCATGCGGAAGAGGGAGCATGGGATCCTACGGTGGGGAGGAGAGGCTGCGGGCAGCAGTGCAGCACAGCGGCGAGGAGGGCAGCCTGGGGAGGGATGGATGGAGTCACCCGGTGCACTGTGTCTCACCTCCGAGGCACCGGTGCCGGGGACTGCTGAGTGCCCCTTGCACACGCAGTCTTGGACTGAGCTGTGCCCTCAAGGCCACGGCCAATTCCCAGTGGGCCAGCCTTGTGAGGGTTTGCAATCTGGGAATGTAGAGCTCTCCCCTCTAAGGGCACGCTGACATGAGCGGTGTCCTCCAGGACAGGGCTCTGAGCACCTCCGACTAACAGCCACACACCGGGCCACGCACGCTCACAGCCTGAGTCAAGTCACCAGCACGGGTTCCGGGCTCTGCTCCGCCTGCGATGGGCTCTGAACGACCCAGGCTCTCCGGTGCTCCTCACTCCCAGCACCTGGCACACAGGTTCTCCGATCGCGTCTGAACAAGTCGCGTCTCCTCCATCCCCGAGACAGCTCAGTGAGCCAAAAGCCATGCTGGGAGCAGCTTGCAGGTCCTTCCGATGGCAGCATCTTTAAAGTTTTATATGCAGAAGCCGGGATGTCTTTGTGCTTTAAGTTTCAGTACTTCTGTCACCTCCCACAGAGGTCCCTCCAGACCCTCGTTCTCCTCTTCGTGGGCTTCAGTCCTGCACTTCCTCACGCACAGGTTTATTTGCTGGTTTCTGTCTCTCTGTGCCCATGGAACTCACTCTGAGAATCCTGGTTCATCCGCCAGGTGCTGTGGTTTGGATATGGATTGAGGGTGTCTCCCTGGGTTCCTATGCTGAAAGTTCATCCCTGCTGTGAAATATTAAAAGGGTGGAAATTTAATCCTACTAAGGCCTCTAGAGGTGGCAACTTTGGAAAGCGATTAGGATTAGATGAGGTCATTAGGGTGCAGCCTCCATGATTGAATCTTGGTGGCTTCACGGAAGAGAGATCACAAGAGACACACGCACTCCCTATCTCTTACCGTGTGATGTCCTGAGCCGCCAGCCAGGTGACCATCATTAGGTGTGGGCCCTCAGCCTTCAACATGAAGCCCAAATAACCTCTTTTCTATATAAACTCACCCATCCTCAAGTATGTCATTATAGTAATGAAAACTGGACTAATACGTGAAGGTGTTTAGAGTACTTAGAACAGGGCCTGAAACATGACGATTATATCAAAAGAAACACAACTTTTGAATAAGGAAATGGCTGTCCTTTCAAACAATAGTTTGTATGCATATATCTCATTTCGTAGAAGTTTAATAAATGAAAATCTGGCATTATATTCTTAAATAATTTAGAAGCTTTTTCCACTTGACATTCTAGCAGGATCTGCAAGGGTGGAAGGGACAGAGCCACTGACTTTTATTTGGGGGGAGGACAGGTGCCAAAGGAGGTAGCATGGACTTTGGGAACGGCTAAGACCCCTATCTCAGGTGAGGAATTGCAGCCTGGGTATGAAGTGCTTTTTTTTTTTATTTTATATTTATGAGGGCTCAATATCAGGAAAGGAAAGAGGAGAGAACAGGTTGGGAATGGGAGGAAGTGGAATGGGTGAACATCAGAGCAGGTATTAGGTCACATCAGGGTGACCCAAGTGGGGACAAAATACCTGGGCCCTTAGTTTACGCCCTTGGGTCCTTAAGTCACAGATGGAGCCTGGCCCAGCAAAGGTGTGACCCGGGGCCAGCAAGTCTGTGCAGCTGAGGCAGTCCCCAAAGGAGCCGATGGCCAGCGGCCACCTGTGTCCCTGGAGATGGCCGGCAAGTCCTCCTGGAAGAGGCAGGGCACATCCTGGGCAAACCTCAGGCTCAACCCAGGACTCTGAGGCCCTGGCTTCCGTGTGTCCGCTGTGCTCCTGCCGCTGCCTTCGAAGACGGGCCACAAATAGTCCCATCCGAAATTAGAAGTCACGTCCTGTAAGCGATTGATGACTTGGCAACGCTGACATAATTTCACAAATACTGATGTTATCCGAGGCAAAAGCTGCATTAGATCAATTACCACTCTATTTCGGTGCCATCCGAGTAGCTCTCAGTGTTTATTTCAGCTCGCCTATTTTTAAACCAAGGCTCTCGGCTTCTGAACCACAACCATGGACCTCCCTTCCCTCTCCCGGTCCTTGATGGCATCAGCCTTGCGTTCAGACCTCACGAGAAAGATTCGAATACCGCCCCGCCCCGTCCCCCTTCTCGCTCCCTTCTTTTGTCTGCTTTCACTGGGGGAGGGAAGTGGTTCCATTTAGCTACAGGGAGAGTCAAGCACTTAAGGCTCAGAAAAGAACAATGTGGCGGGAGATTTGGGTTAACTCCAGAGCATCTTCCAGATGGGAAAGAGTGCTGGATATGGGCAGGGCGGGTCCATCAGGAGGAACAGGAGCCCTGGGGAGCTCGCGCCTGTGTGTGTGGTCACTCCATATTCAGATGTTGAAGTTCTGTCCCTGAGGAGGTGACTTTAATTGGAGATTGGGTCTTTTTTTTGGTACCAAGGGTGCTTAACCACTGAGCCATCTCCTCAGCTCTTTCTAATTTTTTTTAAACAGAGAGAGGGACAATGAGAGAGAGAGAAAAAGACAATCAACTTTTTTTATTCAGTTTTTCATGTGGCCTTGGTTGCCCCGACACTTCACTGTGTAGGTGGTGCTGGGGCACGAACCTGCCTCCCTGCACACGCGAGCCAAGCACCAAAACCGCTGAGCCACTGCTCCAGCCCCCTTTTTAATTTTTATTTGGAGGCAGGGTCTCTCTAAGTTGCTTTGGACCTCACTAAATTGCTGAGGCTGCCTTTGAGCTTGCAATCTCCTTCCTCAGCCTCTGGAGTCACTGGGATTACAGGTGTGTGCCACTGCACCCAGGGGAGATTGGGTCTTAACTGCGAGAGATTACCCTGAGGTTTTTAGAGTGGGTCCTCCTCTCAAGCAATGGATATCCTTGTAAAAGGGGGAATCTGAACGGACAGATGTGCGTGAGGGAGGACGACATGAACAGACACTGGGAAGAGATGGCCATTGTTCTGGGCTGAATGTTTTTATCCTCCCCCAAATCCATAGGTTGAAGCCCTAGAGCCCGGTGTGGTGGTATTTGAAGAGGGATCTTCGGGAGAGAGGTTTAGAATGCATCATGAGGGTGGCAAGGGGATCTGCTCTCTTAAGAAGAGACAGAAGGAGTGAGATCTCTCTCTCCCCATGAGCATCTACCGAGGACAGACCAAGAGGACCTGGCAAGAAGGTGGCCGTCCATTAGCCGAGCCGTGAGCCCCAGCGGCCATCCTATCCACGGCACCTCGAGCTGCGACTTCTCAGCCCCCAGGACCGCTGTTGATAACCCTCACAGACCCGGGCGTGTTAAGATAGCAGTCCAGGAAGACCAAGAGGGCCATGCACATGCCAAGGAGAGAGGCCTGGGGTGGAGCCTACTCCACAGCCTTTGCAAGGGACCCCGTTGCTGCAGCTGCTCCGGCTGTCAAATCTTGCCACCTAGCAAACCAGCCTACCTTGCAGAGAGGAGGAACCAGCTAATTCTTTGGAAGTATTAACCGACTCTCAGAATAGAATAGAGAAGTTTTGAGGCCGTGTAGCCTCAGGAGGAAGTGAGAGGAACACATCTGTCCCTTTCTCTGGCTCTGCAACTCTCTGGTTACACACCAGTGCTGGGAACGACCCGGAGCGCCTAGGTGTTCAGCGCACGTGTATCAAGTGAGCCTCATGGAATAACCAATGTGGTGAGCAAGATCTCCGCATTACACTTGAGCATTATCATTAATCTCTGGAATGCACCATGATAAATTATATTGAATGGGTGCATAAATATTATTATTGGCAAAGGAAAGCTCTCTTTGGATCTCTGTCACTCCTGGGTTGTGACGTGTGACACGTAAGCCAGGCTGTGCCATACCACCAGGGTGAGATGCTCAAGGGGTCTGCGGAGGTGGAGGTGTTAGGAGAGCCCAAAAGACACAGAGAGGTTGCCCTGGGGAAGCGGAACAGACCAGCCCTGAGGAGGGAGGAACTGAGGGGAAAGAGGGTGGAGGACACAGTGACTTTGGGAAGAGACAAGAACAGTGCTTATTTAGTTTTTCCCGCATGCCCTTGGTCTGCAGCATGAACCTTCTTACCTCTTGTGATTTTCATTAGAGATAAATTTTGAGCCCCACCTGGCACCAGGTGCTCCCTTTGTCCTCTTGTTTCGTAATCTTTGCAATTCCTTAATGTTTCCTCATCTTAGAGACAGAAGAAAACCCGCTCGTCGAGGTGGAGGACGTTGTTCAGGCTCTCACACCTAGTGAGAGGCAAAGGTGCCATTTGAACCCCAGTGGCCGAGAACCAGGTAGCCCCCGTGCTGGGGCCACCATAAGAACACCACGGACCAGGCCATCAGACAACAGAAGAGGATGTCTCCCCGTTCTGGAAGTCCAAGGTCAGGGGGTGAGCAGGGTGGGGTCTCCTGAAGCCCCCTCCTCCCGGTGTGCGTCTCTGCTCCCCAGTGTGCTCTCCTCGTAGGGACACCCATCATATCAAAGAGCCTGCCTCGCAGTGGCCTTAATGTCTCCAATTTCAGTCCCATTCGGGGCACCCAGGGTTAAGGTTTCAATGCATCCCTTTGGGTGGGGGACACAAGTCAGCCTCTAACCGCCTCCTGTCACTGTGTTCCCTCAGCCATGGCATTACTGAAGCAAGGTGGCCTCCTGCCCACTCTGAGCACTAACAGCAGTGAGTTGCACCCCAGAGAAAGCGATTCCCTCTTTCAAACCCCTCTCGGCTGCTCTGATTGCAGCAGGGAGAACACCTCAGGCACTGGTGACTCCAGCTCTTCTCCAAGGCCTGCAGGTCGCCCAGGCAAACAAAGAAAGCCCTCTGGCTACCAGAACACATGGCCGTGTTTATTTCTGTTACGTTTATTTTGTAGTGATCTTGTAGTCAAAGCAAGGGAAATCAGGCGTGCATCCTCTTCAAAAGAGAAGATCAAGTCCGTTCAAGAAAGGAAAGGGGAGGGCTGGAGCAGTGGCTTGGTGGTTACGGCGCTTGCCCAGCATATGCGAGTACACGGGTTCAAACCCCAGCACCCATGTACACAACTAAGTGTCAGAGCAACGAAAGCCATGGGAAAAACTCAATAAAAATTGATTCTCTCTCTCTCTCTCTCTCTCTGTCTCTCTGTCCTTCTCCCCTGGAGGGGACGATCTGGGTAGACAGCCCACAATGACAAAGTCAGTGAGACACTTGTCCCTACTGCTGCCCCAGACACTGCTGAAGCAGAGGAAGGAGCCCTAACCAAAGACTGAGGACAGAAAGTTCCTGAGGGATGTCCTGACTGGGAAGGGCTGGGGAACTAAAAGGGTCTCGGGCCAAGATTTCAGGATTCTTTTTTTAGAGCTTTATGGCTGTCCATGGTAGCTGAGTTCACCCTGACCAACTCGTACATGCACGGAAGTGGATTTCAGCTCAGGAGCCCCCTCTTCCTCCAGCCCACCCTGTCCTCCCCCTCTACCCTGCTAGACCTCCTTTCGCTTGGCCGTTAGTTCTTTATGTAGTCTGATCCCTCCCTCCCGCTTTCCTTTCCTTTACTCCGTCCTCCACATAGGAGAGAAAGCATTCGACCTCTGAGTTTTTGAGTCTGGTTCACTTCACTTAGCGTGATATTCCGCATTCCCATCTGTTTGCCGGCAAATGCCATAATTTCATGCATTTTAGTAGCTGAGTAGAGCGCCCTTGTCAAATCCCAATTTCTTAATCCATTCATCTAGTGACGGGCACCGGGGTTGATTCCAGTACTTAGCTACTGTGAATTGTGCTGCTTAAACATCGATGTGGCTGTGTCTCTGCAGTGTGCCAATTTTAGATCTTTTGGGAGCGGGATGGAAGGGTCATGGGGTGGATCCGCCCCTGGTTTTTGAGGAGTCTCCATACAGCTTTCCATTCCCATGCTGAATAAATGTTCCTTTCTCCCCACAACCTCGCCAGTACTTATTTCTGTTTGGATTCTTGATTTTTTGCCCTTCTGACTGGAAAGAGGAAATCTTAATGTAGCTTTCATTTGCATTTCCCTGATTGCTAGAGATGTTGAACACTTTTTCATGTATTTATTGGTCTTTTGTGTTTCTTCTGTTGAGAAGTTTCTGTTTCGTTTTTCTTTCTTTCCCCCATCGGTTGACTGGGTGATTTATTTTTCGGTGTTAAGTTGTGTGAGTTCTGTGTGTATTCTCAATATTAATCCCCTATTAGAGGGGTAGCTGGCCAAGATTTTCCCCCAGTCTGTAGCTCTGTCTTTGAGCTCTTAATAGTTTCTTTAGCTGCGTGCAAGCTTTTTAGTTCAATGGCGTCCTCCTCATTAATTCTTGGTTTTATTTCTTTGGGGGTCTTGATAAGGAATTTCATGGAGCTTTTGTTGATCCTAACTTCTCCTATCAGTTGCCAGGTTGTGCTGGTCCAATTCCTAAGGACACTTCAGAATCTTAAGTCGATCCCACCAAATTGTTAGTCATTTCCCCCCGGAGAGGGGTGGTCCCACTTCGGGGAACCCTTCCTCTGCAGCCCTGCTCCTCCCTCTCCACGAAGCAGGGCTGAGCTTCCTGGTGCACACAGAGCCTCTCTTCTCCTTTACCCACCCCGCCAGCCAGCGCCAGGAGGCTGGTTTTGAGGCTCTGTCTCTGCTCTCCTTCCTGTGGATTCTCCTGTACTCACCAGGAGACCGACTCTGGTTCCAGCACCAGCTCCACCACTGGAGTGGTTTTCACGAATTCCCTGGGCCTCAGTCTCCTCATCTGCAAAATGGAACTAATGATAGCCGGGCAGTGAAGATCAAATGGGAAAAGGTCCCTAACCCTCCCGGCCCTTGGGGAGCACTCAATTATTTCGTAGCTATTGTTAGCTTCCTCCAAAGCAGAGAAATGTAAATGTGTACCTGCCAAGGGTTCTGGGAGCACAGCCAAAATCACCCCGTTCTCCGACATGAAATTTCTTTCCAGCCTGAAATTTGGGATTCTGCTCTGTAATATGTCCACATTTGTTTAAATATAAAAATAATGCTTTAAATCACCATCAGGGGCAATTGGTGCCCCTGGAAAATGAGCTTTCAGTGTTCTCTGCCAGCGGCCTTCACCCCCCTGGATTAGTGCAATTGGAGCTCGGAGAGATCTGGGCTCTGAGGGATGTGTCCCTTAGCTCAAGGGTTCTCAGCGAAGGGCAGTTATAAGCCATCTGGGTTGAACCCACCAGGAAGGTGGTGTCACTGGCATCTGGTGGGTAGAGACCAGGAGTCTTCTAAACCCTGCAAGGCACAGAAAGCCACTAGGAGGCCCCAGGGGCCAGCAGTGCTGGGGTCAGCAGGGGCCAGTGGCCTGCAGAGGGGCCTGGGCTGCTGGCTCCCGCCAGCGCAGTGTCCTTTCCCAGTCTCTCTCACCACCCTCCTCTTTCCCCCCTTTCTTTCCTTCCTGCTCTTTCTCTTCTCTGGTTTTGTTCTCTCTCTGATCCTCCCTTTTCCTCTCTCTGGTCCTTCTCTGCATCCACCGCCCTGTCTGTCTTGGCCTCTCCATCTCTCTCCACCTGGGCCGCTCTCTCAGTTTCAATCCTCTCCTTCTCTCTCTGTCTCTATCTCTGCAATGCTCCCTTTATTCTCTCTTTAGTGTTCCCTCTCCTTCCCCTACCTCTGTTTATCAACTTTTCTTTCTTTCCCTTCAACTTTCTGTCCCTGTCTCTCTCCATAGTTAACTATTATGGCCATAATCGTAAGCGTGACTTAGTGAAATCCTACAAGAACAGCAAATCATACTTTAACATGGAGGTGGAGGTTGTGGGGGGTACTATGGCAACAGGAAGCAGTTACGCTGTCCTATCATCCTGGTCCCTTTAGGCCAAACCAACGGCCCAGTGTTCACCAGGTACCTAACTCTGGGTCTCTGTCCTGGGTCTGGCACCCAAGGGCTGCCTGAGGTAATGGAGAAATTAGGAGGAACTGTAGACATGGAGGGATAATTTCAGCTGCTCCTCTGTCTCCTAAGAAAATCACTGTGGAATGTGTGTCTCATGCTGCTTTTCAGGGTCAGTGGTTGGGGTGGTCAGTGGATGTGTTAACAAGCTGTGACTGTATCCACGCTGGACCCTGCACAGAACAAGCACCTGCCCTGAAAGCCGGTGGCACAATTTTATGGGTGGGCACCACTAAGGGACACTCACTGGATTCTGGGCTCTTTGGATGTTGATCATTGCCAAGGGTCCAAAGGAAGACATTTCTGATGGTGGAGTGAGACACCACTACAGCCACCACAGAGGAGCGCTGGGGACGGCTAAACTGAACAGAGACCCTCCTGCCGAGCACCTGCTGGTCCTTCAGTGGCTGGTCACTGTCCATGTGGCCACCGCAGGATCACAAGAAGCTGGCCACGGGCTAACTGAAGTTGGCACACATATTATATTTGGCACAAACAATGCTTTTCTAAATGGAGCCAACTTTTAAAAATCTAAGGATTTTGTGCATAAAAACAAACACCAATATCTCCCTTCCCTTGAGACGTTGGGGGATTGAGCAACAATGAGTCTTCAGCCCCACACAAACCACAGTGAGCTCGAGCTTATGGCCTGAGCTCTCCAATTTGCCCCAGTCCCCACAGCTGACCCCTTTCCTTAGCTCTGGGTGCCTGCCAATCAGGCACCTCCAGGCATGAGTTTGCAAGTTCTAAGCTACGTGGCTGCCAAAGGGGTGAGGACTGTGCTTCCAAAGATCATGCCCTGCCACTGACTCGTTCTTCCCAACTAAATTCGACCTCCGCAGCCATGGGAAAGTGAGCTAAAGAACCCTGTCACTTACCATTTGCTGAAACCAAGATTTAAGGAAATGAATTAGCTTATTCAGAGGACTTATTCCAAGTCCTTCAACTTCTGGGGTGTACACATGCCAAGGGGTTGTTTGAGAGAGAGAAGAGAGAAGAGCGTAAGTTATGTCGATGGGGACTGGATTAACCTTCCATCTTCTAATCTGACACAGACCCTAGCTAAAGGTGTCATCACCGTACCTGGGGCAGGGCTTGGGCTGGTGTGTGGCGATGAAGGGGATGCTCACCTCTCTCTGTCACAGTTCATCGCAGCTACCCACCTGCAGCTCCTCTTTCTCAGATCCCAGGATCCAAGATCAGGGGCAGACACCAGGATACTGCAATTCTGGATCCATGTCCTCCCCTCCATCCCAGTGACTCCAAAAATTGAGTTGACATCTGGGCCAGTTACTTGTTCCAGAGTCAACTTTTTCAGCTGATTCATAACGGAAAGGAGAAAAGTGGGTATTCCAAGGTAGCACATGGCATGGATCCCAAGAAGGACAACAGTAGAATTCTACTCTGTGGGTTGGTCCAGGATCAAGGACCCAGAGTAGATTGAGGAAATCGACCTTCAGCAGCCAGACCTGAGTGTCTGGGAAAGAGAGCAAGGGCGACATCAACCTCCTAGCCCTCTTTCCCTTGTCAGTGGTTATTACCACAACAGCCACGAGCCAATCATGCCTCTGCGCAAGAGGGATGGTAACCAGCTTAACCAACAGACACCCAGACAGCGTGGTGGGGGGCATAAGGTCCCAAGACGGCCCTATGCAGGAAGCCTGCGGTGGTTGACCAGTTGGCTGACTGTTCTTTTTCTTTTTTTTTTTTTTTAATCAATTTTATTTATTTTTTTCATCTGTTTTTTTGTTTTTCCAACACTTAGTTGTGTACGTGGTGCTGGGCTTTGAACCTGGTTCCTCACGCAGTTCTGGCAAGTGCTTTACCCCGGCTCATCATTCCAGCTCCTGGCTGATCGTTCTAATATTGCTGCTTTCCTCCACCCTTCCTTCCATTTTATTAACTTCTAAGAAAATCATAAAAGGACTGGAAAACCAGATTTTTCTAAAAAATGAAAAACCCTCTGAATATCAGTCGCCACCAAAGGCTGACCCTCTTTGGCTCCCAAGACCCCCGGAAGCTGATCTTTTGAGAATGAAAGTGTTCCTAGATCACTCCCATTTGTTTCAATGCCAAGGGCGGCAGGTTGATGGGCTTCATATGAGCCAGTGCATTCTGGGAAGCTGGAACTGCAGCCAAGCATGGGAAATCTCTTAGTTGTCACTTCCACTTGTCATGTCCTGGTCCCCTAGAGCATCTCTGCCTCCCACGTGGAGACGCTACTCACGATGCACTTGCCCATCTTTCTTTCACTTCATTCTTGCAACCTGAGCCCTTGGAAAGGGTTTCACACCCAGAAAGCCACATGCCCTAGGATTCCATGTATATAAAATACCCAGAAAGGGAAAGTCTGTAGGGACAGAAGTAGAGTTGGCTCTCCATCATTGCAGATTCTGAATCCTCATCAATCAACCTTGCATAGAAAGCACTTGAAACAAACAATAAAGAATTAAAAAAAAAAAAAGCCAGGCAGGTGCCGCAGCACACACCTGCAATCCCAGCAATTTGGGAGGCTGAAGCAGAAGGATCACAAGATCAAGCCCAGCTTCAGCAACTTAGCAAGAGCTTGTCTTGAAATAAAAAAATAAAAAGTGTCCCCGAGTTCAATCCCTAGTACAAAAATAGAAGAAGAAGAGCGTAAAATCTAGGTAGTATCTACATTGCACTAGATTTTATAAGCAATCCAGAGAGGATTTTAAGTATAAGGGAGGATGTATATAGGCTATATGAAAATACTGTGGTATTTTACATAAGCAACAGGTGCATCCGCAGAGTTTGGTGTCTGCAAGGGCCCTGTATCCAAGCCCCCAAGGATCCTAAAAGATGACTGTAAACTAGTGGTCACCTGAAGGCCTAGAAGTGGAAATGGATTCTAACTACAATTGGGTATGTGTCACTAAAATGCTCCACAACTAGACTATTTAGCATGGTCCTACTACTCAACAAAATTTGCAAAAAAGTATGTTAAATCAGTCACTTAAATTGGTAAGTGTCATGGTCTGACTTGCACCTTGATAAAGTCGCTTCTTAAGAAAAGAAAGAGGAGGCAGATCCCGGGTATGTGTTGCCCCACCCACACCCTCATCCCTAGGGAGGTCAGACAGGCTCCCTGCTCTGACCTCCTACCCTAGAGCCCTTTGCCCAAGGACTCTCTCTGGCCTTCAGCGTCTCTGTCCACCTGTGGCAGACTTAAGACACCAGGTAATTGATGTCCTTCAAGAGCGACCCTTCACCAATTATCGCAAAGAATTGGCACCTCAGTGCCTCATCTCCCTTCCCTTTAGGATATTTTGATTTTATTTTAATTTTCATTTGAGAGAGAGGGAGAAAGTTAATTCTATTTGTTTTTTCTATCTGCCTTTTGGTTTTTCAGACATTTAGTTGTGTATGTGGTGCTAGGGTTTGAAGCCAGGTCCTCATGCATGCCAGGCATCTCTCTACCCCTAAGTCAGTGCTCCAGCCCATTTGGGACATTTGATGTGGTGTTACCCAGAGTTCTCCAAGTGACACTGAGCCCTGGTTCTCTACAGTGGCCACTGGTACAAGATTAGCTTCCTTCCCTTCCCTGCCTCCCTTTCCTCTTCCCTTCTGATGTTTCCTGGAATCTCTGCTCAGATATATTCCTGCCACTTGAGTCTCTGTCCAGAGGCCACTTCTCACCAGGGAAGATATCTAGAAATTGGTAGGAACAAAGAGTTGAACAGTTTAAACTCAGGGTTGGGGTCTCAGCTCCACCTTACCGGCTGCGTGACTTTGTTACCTGGCCACCGCATCTCCTGCTTCCTGTGTCTCATCAGAACCACGGTGGCACCTCAGTGGTAGGGATGGTATGAGCATATGTTGTCACAGCGCAGCTGGAACCCCAGCAGAGGAATTGGCACAGAGTAAATTTGTAATTACATGTAATTTTATGGGACGATGGCTGATCCATCAAATAATCGCAGACATTTGAACCAGACTGAAAAGACAGGGTCAGTTAGATTTGCTGAGACTTGTCCACGGTGTAGCCTTTATAGCCCAGATCACAATGCTCTGGTCTTGTGGCTGGGACATCACAAATACCACCCTTGGCAAATGACACCCGCCACCCCATCTGCGTGGGAGTGGGCAGAAAGTGGAACAACAGCCCCTTTTTGTCTCCATGAATACACTGGATTGAACACCACTCCGAAGGGACCCATTACATTCAAGTAATTATCAAAAAATTAGCACAATTAGTTTGGTGACCTTCTGAAAAGAAGGGGACGCTGTCTTATCTCATTTGGTTCTATATTAAGTTAAAATAGCTCATAGGATGGAAGAGTAATTCTTCTATGACTGATAGTGGGACTTTGAAAAGTTATTTAACTTTTCCTAGTCTAGGTCCTTATGTGTAAAAAAAAAAAAAAAAGAAGGAAATAAAAATGTCTATCCTTGAAGGAACAGGATTTCCCCCAGAGGACGTCGCAGGGGTTGCAGAACTCAGGGTCTGCAGGGTAGAGAGAGTGCAGGTAGCCAGCCAAAGTTTTCTCTCTTTGTTCCTTTTCTGCTAGCGCGTCCCAAGTGATGTTAACACGGATAGAAACTTGGTTCCTTCAACCTGTGGGAAGCAGCATTTGTCATGTCTCGGGTGACCAACACTAACGGGGCAGAAGCCATCCGGCAGGCATGGCACATGCACATGCACGCCCATGCCCCCTTCCACCGTAATGGCAGGCATTACTAATCAATCATTGCTCTTTTCATTTTAAGTTTGGATCCAATCCCAGAATCTTTTCCAGCAAGCACTGGAGGTCACCATCACCAGCTGATCAAATGCAGCACGCAGGATAAAAATCCCTGGCCAACCCCGGGAGTAAGCGTAAAAATAACGGCGTTTAGCACAAGGTCGGGGACTAGTAATAAACAAGCAGGTGAAGTAGAAATGCAGACAGGCGAGTTAAAGCTGCCATCACCTGGGTCTTCATTTGAAAACCTATGCAAAGGTCAAGGCCAAATTCCTCCAAGTTGGGCTGGAGCGGTGGCTGAGGGTTATGGCACTTGCCTGGCATGCACGAGTATGCAAGTTCAAACCCCAGTGCCACGTACACAACCAAGTGTCCCAGGAATGAAGGTCATGTGCAGAACTAAATGAAGATTGCTTCTCTCTCTCTCTCTCTCACTGTCCCCTCTTAAAAGAAAAGAAAAAAAGAAATTCCTGCAAGTTCCCCCACCCCAAACCTGAATCTTTGTTTAATGGTTGAAGGTTCTGAGAAGCACACCTGAAAATGCTCATAAATTCAGGTCCCCAGGAGCTTCCTCTGGAACGCTGTGTATTGACATGATCTCATCTCGGATGATGCAAACTCCCTGGTTACAGCATTTTTGTCCAGGACAGCTGCACAGAAACTTCCTGGAAGTGTAAGTGATCTGATGAGCTGATTCTGGCGACGAAGGAGGAATCCTTAATTGGTAGGACATAGCCCACCATTTTCTGGCCAGGAGGCACCTGGCCAAACTGTAAGTCAGGCGTCTAGAGCTGAGCGGTAACGCCAAGCCTGGTGGTGATCTCCTTAGGAAATCGGTGTTAGCTGTGGGAATGACCGGCCCTTACAGCATAATGACCAGCGTCGGACACCAAGCCGGCAATTGCAAGCATCCCATGCTATGAATCGCTCCCAGACTGATTCCCAGTCCAGCATTTTTCTTCCGCTGCAAACCTAGGAGTATTAATTATGACTGTACAATCACAAAAGTCTTATCCTTTGTCTCTGCCTATTTTAATATTTTTGTTTGTATATTATATACAAAGATTTTATCTCCTGATTTTTATATCACTTTATAACACAGCATTTCTCCATTTTTTTTTTTTTTTTTTTGCAAACTCCCCACATTTCAATGGTTGCATGAATATTCCAATCAAAGGACAATGTTCTCATGTCATTTGCTTAACCACTAGGTAGTGCTGTTCACAGGTAGGGCGCTTCTGATGTTTGGCTACTGCAGAGGCTTTTAGACTGTCT